>VDFB02281492.1:736371544-736666105 GCA_007258455.2 Sequoia sempervirens | reverse complement strand
ATTATCCTAAAATAATATATAGTTGAAATCCTTAGGAATAAATGATGAGATAGGTCCATCCTCATATTCTTGAGTGTATTTTAATTGGATTGCTCACTATCAAAATTACATCTAAATCCAAAAATTTGTGTCTTTGATATCACTTTTAGAAAGTTCTTATCATGAAGAAACATTTAATTTGATATAGCTAAATTCAATACTATCATGTAATTTCCCCCACTAAGGACTTTAAATCAATTAAGAAGTATTCAAATTAAACCTTAATCCATCAAGGGGTTCATTGCTAAACCTATAGATAAATGTTAATCATTTACTCATCTCCTCTACAAGGATACTACATTTTAGTGAGATACTTTTTTCCAATAGGGATTTGATAAAATTAAAGAATATCTAGTCTCTCCATCTTTTCTCATTCTTCTTATTAGGAGAAATCCCATTTTCTCCACTTTTAGCTCAACATGATAAAAAGTGAAAGGAATATATGTTGTATACTACATCATTCATCCTTTTGTTGGCTATGAGAAAATTTATGCTCTAATGGAAAATACATGTTGATCTATCATATTTAGCTCTCAAAATATTAGATACTACATGTTTATCCACCAAGTCAATCTCATTTCCCCCATTCATCCACTCGAATATCTCCTTTCAAGGACTAATCTCACAAGACATATGACCAAGTGGCTAAAGTTACTTAGTGAGTTTATCATTGAGCATGCAGATCAAAAATAAATCAAGGGTCAAGTGGTCACAAATAAACTTGTTGAGGCTCCTCTCAGAGATACAAATCCCTTAGTGATTGATTTTCTAGATGAGTCCATATTTATGATCCATAAAGAATTAGTGTGGAACATACAATTCTATAGATCATAGACACAAAATGGTTCTTATGCAAGTATCTTCTTCATTTCCTCTCAAGTTGAATTCATACCTTTGGATTTTAGATTTGTGTTACCATGTGCAAATAAAATAGTAGAATATGAGGCCTTAATCACTAGATTGTAGATGGTTTTCTAGTGTAAAATTACCCAATTATAGGTCTATGAAGATAAACATCATATTAAATTCAAAAGATTAATAATTAATATAAAAAAAGCATATTAACCTCCTTCCCTAAAAATGTATAGTTGATAGCTTCAAAAAATATGTTACAGACATTCAGTTTGACCAAGTTCCTTACCTTATCAAAAAAAAACTAATCATAGTCACAAATATGAGTTCCTTGTGGAGGAAATCTTAATGCTAGCTTATGAATTTCCTAAATTTTGGATGGTATGTGAGATTGTTGGTCCGAAATCATGTCGGTACCATGATATCTACACCTACCTACATGATGAAACTCTTCCACCTAACCTAACATGCAAGCACAAAAAGTTCTTTATGCAACAAACACCACTACACCCTCATGGTAGATGCTTTTTGTGTGAGTTAAAATGTGTAAATAAACAAGATCACACAAGCAATGAAACCTATTACATTAGATATTTGAATCATAAAACTAATCTAATTGCAAACAAAGAATATTCTCTAAAATCGTTCCATTTTTCTCTATTATCAAGGATCCTCTAAATCATTAGTGCTATCAGATTTGTATATTTCACAATGAATGTTTGGATGACAACCTCAGAAATGAGATGCTATCTAAAATTCTACATGATTGATCTACAAATGATATGACACTAAGATTATGATGTTGCTATAAATGAAAATGGTGATATGATAATTGATATGATGTTAAAGATTATGATACAAATGTTTTATAAGAATTAAGATGATAACTAGAATGCAACTATGAACTAAGAAATGATTATAAACTAAAATTATTCTACAATTCTCAAATGCTAAATGCTAAATTTCTCTATGCTCACTAAATGCTCTCAATATTTCTGCATAATAAGTTTACTCAAAGATGTGATGCAAAATATTGTAGAATGGGCTTGTATTTATAGGATTGCCAGAGCATCTTGTGATGTGGCAGAAATCATTGGTCAATATTTCAGCATGAGAGATGAACGGTGGAGATGGAAGAAGTTAGAAAGAATCATGGAGGATGTTTCCTTGACCAAGGGAAACATACCAAGTGTATGAGGGAATAAAATGTGTGAAAGAGCCAAGTGTCCAAAGTTTGTTTTGGAATTGGTTGAGGATAATTGCAATTTAAATATTAGGCATATTTAAATTCATATGACACTTGATGATGTGGTAAGAGGAAAAGTTGGAGACATGTGCTTAAATTCAAATTGGGAATTTAAATTTAGTGAAAAGATTATTAATTAAATAAAACAAACTATGTGAATTTGTTTATCTAATTAAAATAGAAGAATGCGATTTTAGATTGAAGAATTAGAAGAGTGTGAACTACATAAATAAATTTGGAATTTACTTATAAGTAGACGAATTAAAGGGGTTCATTAATTAAATAACTTGTATTTAATTAATTAATTTTCTTGACCAATTTTAGGTGTATACATTTTTCCCCTCTTTGAAGTTTGATGATTTTTCGATGATTTGAGGATGATTTCAAAATTTTACAATTCAAAAGTGATTTATCTCCCGAAAAATGATGTTTAAGCCACTAGGTGATGAAATGATTAATTAAAGCCCCTTTGAAAATAAAATAAATCAACCCTATAAAAATCCTTCTTAATTAACCTTTAAAAGGTTAAAAAGGTGGATTAAAAGTTCATTTGTGCATTTGTAATTTTAAAATTGAGAGTGATTGAGCAATTTGAGAAAATTTGGCAAGATGGTGATCCCTTACCACACACACCGATTTGAGTGCATCACATGTCACAATCACTTGACAGCGTATGGACCTCTGGTATGTACCCCGAAAACCTCCCTCGTGATTTGTGAATCTTGTTTTTCACACCCCTTTTCATGTTTGAATTTAGATTTAAAGTTTTAGTGCATTCAATTACTAATGTAGTGCATCGGTAGATTGTTCTAGCACATTTGATAGTTTAGCGCATAGGACTAGATTTTTAGCTCATAGGGTTAATAGATTAGCACATAGATGAATTTAGTGCACTAATTGCTTGAAGTAGCACATTGATAAGATGATGTAGCACATAAAATGATATAGCGCATTTGTAGAGGGATTTAGCACATTTGATCAATGTTGTAGTGCATGTATGTTGATTTGGCACATAGGTACTCTATTCTTGTGCATCCATAAAATTGTCTTGTGCATATGGTAGCTTTGCACATTAAAGCCCTGTTTTAGCGCATTGATAATTTTCTCTTGTGCATCCATGCTTTTAGTGCTTTGGGTCACTATTTTAGCACATCCAAGTCAGAATGCTATAATTGTCAATAAACTCCTTGAGTTTGATTATTTTCGATCATGCCAACCTTTGATTTGATTTAGGTTGATGATCCTGACAGATTAGATGTTTATTGATCTCATGATAGGTGAGATTCAATGATTGATACTAATAATTGACCTCATGATAGGAGAGGATCAATGATAGTTTAATTGATTAATTGACCTCATGATAGGTGAGGTGCATTCAGAGATTGATTGATAAACCTCATGATAGGAAAGGTTGAATGATAGATTGATTGATAAACCTCATGATAGGAAAGGTTGAATGATAGATTGATTGATAAACCTCATGATAGGCGAGGGAGAATGATAGATTGATGCTCAGGAGATTTGATCAAAGTCTCAATAGTGTTGATTGATTGACAAGATTACTGATTTGCAATATTTTTTTATGATAGGAGGCTTTGGCGAATCTTCAAATTCAAGAGCATTTCCCTAGGACATGGGATTTGATACCCCACCTGGTGTCGGCTGAGGTAGCTATTATTACATGATGTGGATTGTCCTCTCTAATAGATATGCCCCATATTAGGATTAACAGGGGTCTATTGACAACTTTAACAGAGAGGTGGCATAGTGAGCATAACACCTTTCACTTAGCCACCGACGAGATGACAGTGACACCAGAGAATGTCTATCAAATTTTTTGGATACCTATTGTTGGAGAGCTGGTGTTATATGATTCTACTGAGTAGGGCAGGACCAATGCATTTAGGAGAGTGTTCGAGGATGATCATATATGTGGTTATGAGATTCCCTGGAGAGAGATGGTTGATGCTTATACTACATTGCCATGTGTACTTGCCAGTTTCATTGGAGGGTTCCTTTGTCCTGACCGCAGGGCAAAGGGACTTTCAATTGGATGGGGCTAGATACTTGAGAGCATGATTATTCAGGGTACTAGCTATGCTTGGGGATGTTGCATGCTTTCCCATTTATACCTTTATTTTCACTAGGTTGTCTACCTATAAGGGGCTAGTTTGTTAGCTTGGGTTACGTTGCTTTAGATATGGGTGTGGGAGCATATAACGGTCACCCATCCAACTGCAGACAAACAACGACCCACCATGAGACCATATTTTCATGCATATATAGGTCTAGTTGCTCCACCTAAGCTGGGAAAATTGGAGTACTAGAGGAGAGTACTTGATGATCTAGAGATAGTGACATGGTTTCCCTACCTTGATTGTGAGTAGTGGCTAGAGGATGATACAAAGATGTCATTTTTGTGTTAGTCTATGTCCCTGGTGCAGGAGCACCAGTTTATTTTCAAGACTCCATGAGGCCTAATTGTAAACAAATGAGTAAGGAGTGTTAGGGGGTAATTTAATAAGGTATCTCAAGATCATTCTAATTTTTTTAAGTCATTTGATAGGTGTTTGCATAGGTAGAGTGGTCAATGTTGTCAATTGGTCATTTTTTTGTCATATTTGCAATAAGGTACAAGTTGTGTTAAATGTTACAAAATTTATTGTAAAACAATATGAAGGACCAAATTCATGTAAAATGAATTTTTAAGGTCATAAAATACCATATTGGATGTATTTGAGGTCTTATAGGGATTAGTGTGCCAAAATGTGAAAATCTTGTAAAATTGTAAAAATGCAAAGTTGGCAAAACAGGGAAAATTGAGAAGTTTAAGGGTCATGGTAGGTATAAGGTTCATTTTGGTTAATTGGTTGGAGTTGGTTATGATTGGGAAGGAATAAATAAGCCTACTTTTCTTCTAGAAAAGAGAGGAGGAATGATATTTGAAAGTTTTGTTATTGAAAAATTAATGAAAACCTCCATTTTTCTGAATTCTTCTAAGAAATTTGAGGTTCCAGAGATTTGTACGACTTCATACATCAATAATTTTAAGAGGAAATCATTGAAATAGTTTCTCCTATGTTTATAATTTTATTTTCAACAATTTTCATCCAATTCCATGGAGATTTGAGTGAGTTATTGCTTATTTATTGAGAACGGGTAGAAATCTGATCTAGGGTTGGCAGTGAACAATAAAAATTGTGTTTCTCTTGATTTATCCAATGGAATCTCCTAAAATTTAGTCTGTAGAGAGTTTTGGATATATAATTTCAGATTCCAAAATTATAGAGCGTGAAAAAGTGGTCTTGGGCATATTTCATGAAGCCCTAGGTCTGAAATTTATCAAAATTTTGGAAAAACACAGTAAATAGAGGGTTTTGAAGAAATTTGTCCATGGTTATAAAGTCCTTCTTGTATGTTATTGGTTTTTAATGGTGTAGGGATGTATTTAGAACCCTCGTTTTTTAGGATTTGGTGTTTAATCAAGTTTTTTTCCTTTGTAAATTAACTGCCCTGTTGACACAGTCATGTTTGGAAGTCAAAATTGAGACTTCAATGTGTGAGTTTGATGTAAAACCATGAGTACTGGTTGGGAAATGGTCTAATCATGTTTTTTAGACCTATTTATACTTTTTTGAAGTCATAACAAAGAAAAATGAATTGGGAAATGTAAATTTTCTTGTTGAAGGGGTCTAAATAGGCCTAAATGTTGATTTGAATAGGCCACTTTTAGAAGTTTACATTTTTGAGTTGTCAAAGTTGGGAAATAGTTTTGAATCAGTCATTTTCTATTGTTTAATGTGTTTTGATGATTATACAAGAATTTTTATGCCTTATCTTTGTTTTCTGTGTCTTGAAATCAATCATTTGTGAATGCAATTTTCCTTGAGGGATGGGTATATGAGTTGATGCCCATTATTCTGAAATACATTCCCTTTATGTTGAATTGTGGATCCTCTTGCTCTACGTCAGTTTGTTATCAGATCTTGAAGATGATCTAGTAAAGTTGTTTGTGGTTTGTGTGTGTGGTTGTTTATAGGTTGGTGCAATGAGAGATTCCAAGAGACTAGGGAGAGAAAAGTGGAGACACCTAGGTGAGGCAGAGAGTTGTGAAGCAAGGAGAGACTTGCTTGTGAAGATGGATTTGTTGAGAATTATTTTATAGGTAGGGGGTTCACTAGAGAAGGAGAAAAAGAGAGAAGAGGAAAATATAAAGAAAAAGAAGAAGGATCAAGAGATGAAAGAATGGAGGCAAGAAATAGAGGCAATTAGTATGTGGATAGAAAGGCTTGAGGCTGAATGGAAGCAGTTACAATCTAGTTGGCACTTATCAGTTCAGAGGCATGTTGTTTGGCTTATCAAGAGGCTAATCATGAAGAGAAAACAAGAGAAGAAGATGAAGACTATGTAAAATAGAGAAGAAAGCAAACAAGTTGGAGAGATTGTTGATAATGAAGAGTTCAAACAAGTAGAGAATGAAGACCTTGAATACATGAAGACAAAAAATGAAGAAGACTCAATGGAAAAGGAAGAAGATGATGAAGAGTTGGTGCCTACACCTGATAATGAAGAGGAAAAAGGTGAAATATATTTTTAGATACAAATTGAGCCACCAAGGTATGAGAATGAGATATTTACTTCATTGTTTCATGATGAGACTAATGGTATTTTCAGTTTTCTCCATGTAGAAGTTTGTGGTTATCTTGAGACAACAGATGTAGGGACATTTTGGTTGATAGAGTTGAAGGAAAATAAAGTTATAGAGTGTATGGATGAGTGTCAGCATGCACAGGATGAGAAGATGATAGGAAGGAACAATTGACTTATTGTGCTTATGATTTCAAGGAAAACAAAGCCATCGGTCAAAATGAGAAGGGTATGTGCAGGATCATCATGGAAAAAACAGGCCCTTAAGTGGCAAAAAATTAAAAAAAATAGTGTTAGCTAACTTGACGTAAAAATTTAAATAAGTTATCTATATTATTCAAAAATATGTAAGAATATAATCTGTAGAAAATTGAATGTAGTTTCTAAACTACTAGGTTTATTTAAAATTAATAAAATCTATTTTGTGAAAAATTGAAATTTCAATGCAAGAATACTTAAATTTTTAGCTTAAAAATAAGAAGTAGGTGTCATCCACCACCCTAACCATAATAAAATGATAATATTTTTTATAAGATTTTATATATAATTATAGGACTCATGTCCAGATGTGATTCATATTTTTGTAATTTTTTTCCAAGTAAATAATTAATTATGATTTTTTATTACAACTTTTAAAAATATAAAAACTCGTATGTCTGACCACTTTAACTTGGTCAAAACTTCATGAAATTTAATTTTTCTTTCTTTAATCCTATAGTATGTGAATCATAGAATGTGATGCATGTTTCGGATTCAAAAAATGTGATACCGTTTGAAAGTTATAGATGTTTTTCAATCGGCCTATCGATAAGGACTTTAGTCGTAATTATAATAGAAAATGAATAATAATTATTTATTAAATTCAAATTAAAGCATATTTTATATTGGTGGAAAGCTGAGAATCTCCTCTAAAAACCCTTTTTGTTTCATCAATTTTGGGTTAAAAAAATTCATCAGCCACATACCCTACAAATACCCATAATATTGCCACTTTTTGGCCCATCATGATCCTGCACATACCCAGAATGGTGTTGGAGCACCAGTTTGTTTTCAAGACTCCATGAGGCCTAATTGTAAACAAATGTGTAAGGAATGTTAGGGGGTAATTTAATAACTTCTCTCAAGACCATTTTGATGTTTTTATTAAATTTGATAGGTGTTTGCATAGGTAGAGTGGTCAATGTTGTCAATTGGTCAATTTTTGTCATATTTGCAAAAAAGGTACAAGTTGTGTTAACTGCTGCAAAATTTCTTGTAAAAAAATATGAAGGGAAAAATTCATGTTAAAGGAATGTGTAAGTTCATACAAGACCATATTTTATGTATTTTAGGTCTTATAGGGGTTAGTGTGTCAAAATGTGAAAATCTTGTAAAATTGCAAAAATCCAAAGTTGGCAAAAAAAGGAAAATTGAGAAGTTTAAGGGTCATGGTAGGTATAAGGTTGGTTTTAGTTGATTGGTTGGAGTTGGTTATGATTGGGAAGGAATAAATAACCATCCTTTTCTTCTAGGAAAGAGAGGAGGAATGATATTAGAAGTTTTGTTATTGAAAAATCAATGAAAACCTCCATTTTTCTAAATTCTTCCAAGAAATCTGAAGTTATAGAGATTTGTACAACTTCATACATCAATATTTTAAAGAGGAAATTATTGGAATAGTTTCTCATATGTTTCTACTTTTATTTTCAACAAGTTTCATCCAATTCCATGGAGATTTGAGTGAGTTATTTCTTATTTACTAAAAATGGGTAGAAATTTGATCTAGGGTTGGCAATGAGCAATAAAAATTGTGTTTCTCTTGATTTATCCAATGGAATCTCATGAAATTTAGTCTGTAGAGAGTTTTTAATATATTCTTTAAGATTCCAAAATCATAAAGTGTGAAAAGCTGGTATTGGGCATATTTCATGAATCCCTAGGTTTGAAATTTATCAAAAATCTGGAAAAACACAGTAAACAGAGGGTTTTGAAGAAGTTTGTTTGTGGTTTTAAATTTTTTCTTGTATGTTATTGGTTTGGAATGGTGTAGGGATGTATTTATAACCCTCCCTTGTTAGGGTATGGTGTTTAATCAATTTTTTTTCCTTTGTAAGTTCACGACCATGTTGACACAGTCATGTTTGGAAGTCTAAATTGAGGGTTCAATGTGCGAGTTTGATGTAAAACCATGAGTACTGCTTGGGAAATGGTCTAATCATGTTGTACAAACCTATTTTTTTTTTTTTAAAGTCATAAGAAAGAGAAATGACTTGGGAAATGTAAATTTACTTGTTGGAGAGGTCTAAATAGGCCTAAACGCTGATTTGAACAGTCTAGTTTTAGAAGTTCACATTTTTGAGTTGTCAAAGTTGGGAAATGGTTTTGAATCAGTCATTTGCTATTGTTTAATGTTTTTTGATGTTTATACAAGAATTTTTATGCCTTATATTTGTTTTTTTTCTTGAAATCAAGCATTTCTGAATATAATTTACCTTGAGGGATGGTTATATGAGTTGACGTCTATTATTGTGAAATATGTTCCCTTTATGTTGAATTGTGAATCCTCTTGCTTTGCATTAGTACCTAATTGGTAGGAAACAATTTATCATTGATAGATTTTTGTTGAGGAGGGCATTGAGAGAGTATGGACGAGTATAGGGCATGCCCCAGGGAGTGGCTCATTATGCACAATGACAGATTGATGTGACATAGTGGGGGCCGTGTTTGTCATATGATGTTGTAGTTCAAGAGTTTTGGGGTTTATAGACCATCACTTGGGATATTCATACAAATATTATTGAGGCTTTGATATCCAAGGAGTATGCACAGTACCTCTTCTTACATCCATTCCCAAGGATCTCTAGCCCAAATGATCTAGTGCCAATGTTAGATGATGAGGAGAGGGTAGCAGTACATGGACATAGGCAGAGGAGAGATGGGGGAGATGAGGAGGAGGAGGAGGTGGAGAGCAGTGATGATGGGGATGGAGATGGAGAGGATGGAGGTGATGGAGATGGAGGTGAGGGTGGTGGAGGAGATGATGGTGGTGGAGGCTCAGTTCTTGATGTTCGATACTTCGTAGTGCCTCAAAAGAGGTGATCATTGGTAGCTTCAACACAACAACATGTAGAGATTTGACTACCCTCATAGTAGCAACAAACATAGATAGTTGCATCATAGGTTCAGGTGAAGACACTGCAGGGTCAGTTGGAGTAGGTACAGGCTCTATTGCAGGCACAAACCTAGGTCCAGACTCAGACACAAGCATAGGTTTCCATACTCATGGCAAAGAGGGACACTCTAAGACAACAGGTTGAAGAGGAAGAGGCCATAACAGAGAGATTACAAAGGGTTGTAGAGGTCATAGGTACAACAGACTGCCTTAGAGAGGTACTATGTTCTGCCAAGGAAGTAGAGTTTTATAGGATAAATTATCATAAGGTCATTCCACCAAAGCGTCGACAGAGCTACGCATAGTATGGTAGTCATACTCACACTAGGACTACCAACAGAGGCGTTACACAACCACTTTCAAGAGATCTTGGTGTAGGTTTGTCTAGTGGGGGAGGCATTGGTCCATTGATGTCGGCACCATTTGGGGGAGCATGACATAGCCTCAATATATGATTCTTGATGTATTTTGGATATGTATACATTGATTTATCTAGGGCATTGATGCCTCATTGCCATTTTTTATGATGTACCTTTCAATATTTGGTTATCCTTGTACACTTGACATTATTTTGAGATATATATAATATGCAGCGATGATGATGATTGATCTATGTGTCTATATGTGTTGACTATGATGAATGCCTATGATGAATTCATTTTATTTCTATTATATATGCTATGTGGTGTTCTATATGATGATGGTATGATATGCTATGGATGTAAATGAAGAAACATGTGTTATGATTCTATGATGCTTTATGAATGATGCCTATATGATACATGTGATGGATATTATTATGCTAGTGTTGTACTTTTCTAATGCAAATAAATGACGCAATGAATGGATAAATGTATGATAATGTTAATGCACAAGTGAATGGATGGATGGAATGATCGTATGATGGTGCATAGTTTTATTTGTTTATGATGTTTATATGATGCTTATGTGATGCTTATATGATGATTATGTGATGTATGCAATGATGATATGATAATGTATGATTGATGATTCTATATGCTTTATGGATGATGTTTTATGCTATGTGAGATGGATTTGATTATGCAAATGATGTGTGATGTTCATGTACGTTCATATGATGATTATACTGATCGAGTTAGTCCTTTGTCAGTCTTTGATTTGAGTAATAAAAAATTCACACATTGTATTTGATACACCTTGGAAAATCTATGTTCACTAGATGTTCATAACAATGGACTTATATCTTTATAGGGAAACTTGCTTACCAGTCATGTTCCTCAGCAAATTTTTCTTCTTGGAAATCTTACTCTACTGGATATGTCTTTCAATCTTCTTAATGGACTGTTATATCATGTCATGTTGTTCACCAACTTTTTCTTCTTGGAAATATTATTCTACTGGATATGTCTTTCAATAAATTCTTAATCTAGACCATTTTTTTAATCCATTAATAATATATGAAATGATTTTGATTATGCAAGTGAGATGCAATGCACTTCTTTTTGTGTTTTCTAGTGTGGATATTATGATGTAATGTATGGATGGATGAATTATGTGATAACGTTGTAAGAGAGGGGGACCACTGTGTGCAAGACCCTAGGTCACAGAGGGTCAAGATTCGAGAGGCTGCCCTAAATTACCTAGCTTAGTGTAATGTTAGGAAATACAAGGCGAGAATAACGAGGACTATGAGGCCTTTCAGTTACTCTACATACCTAAAATGTAGGAAGGGGCTAGGCAAGTCAACTTTTAGGTCTAACACTACGCCTTAGGCAGCTCTTTGTCTGAGGACAAAATCATAGTCTCTAGACATCAGCGCGGCACATTGGCATTTCAAAAGTGCATTGGCATCTGTACGACCAGGCAATAGTGAAGACAAGGTCAAACCAATAAAACTAGCTAACAGACCAACTGATTAACTAAAGGGCCAAAATGATATGATTAATTAAATGAAATACTTTGTAATATTATAAATCAAATAGGCAAGGGTAAAGAGGGCAAGAAGGATCTCACCAAGGAATTCGTTCGCTAGTTGATCCCTCGAAGAGCCCGTACTCCTACACACAACAAGAGAGGAAAATGTTGGGTGGTTGTATAGGGGCCTACCTCAATCAGACCCCCATTTAGGTTTTTCCACCTCCATGGACAGCCAAGGAAATGAGATAAAGAAAATAATGTAGTAAAGAGAAAAGAATCTCTACAAAAAAATGTTATGCTACTCAACCAAGTGATAGAGGAGAAGAGAGGGAAGCTTACTACCTCCACCAAGAGCACTAAAGGCTACTTGGGGAGAAAATGAGACTACTCAAGCCTTTCCTACAATGGTGTGGGCCTAAAATTTCTCTACTAAAGTGATGGAGTGTTTCTTCAATGGCTACAATGGAATGCTTGGAATGCTGCTTGAGAGTGAGTGCAAGAGTATGGAAGAAGCTTGTGACATGAGTGTAGAAGTTCAATTGAATGCTTAGAGGATGAAATTCTTGTTGAAGAGATGAATTTGAAGGAGGAATGGATAAAAATGGCCATATTCAGGTTGGTCAACTGAAGGGGACATTACAAATTCACCTCCAATGAGAAGAGTAATTCCTCTATAGGTTTAGCCACAAGAATTTTCTAGGGACATAAGCGCGTTGCGTAGATGTTTGTGCATCGTGAAGGTGTCCTCGATAAAAATACCTCCACCAACACTCAAAATAGGTACCAAGTGGGATGGAAGTAGTAGGATTAGTGTAATTAAGGCTTTGAACTTAGTTTTTTAAGGTGGGTAAAGGAAAAAAGGGGATTTGCACATAGGGTGCAAATTCACTCTTATACATTTTTCTGCCACATTAGCAAGCAAAAATACTGATGAGTGCTCGGTAAAGTAGATCAAAAAGAGTGTAGGGTTAGAAATGTATACCTAAACCATCAAGGAAGCAGAACTCAGTCTGGTGTACTAGAAGGTCAAGGCAAGTGAAGGACTTCATAGCTGCTCAAAACTATGAAGTTGAAAGAAAGCACCTTACAGGTAATCAGTCCTGTAAGGAAGGTGTCCTCCAAAAACTCTAGCATGGAGGAGACCCAAAGGAAGTTCCCTACAGGCTCTCAGTCCCATAGGGAAGGTATTATCCCTGAACTCAAGCATGAAGAACACCTAAGGAAGTTCCCTATAGGCTCTAAGTCCCATAGGGAAGGTATTCTCCACGAACGCAAGCATGAAGAACACCCAAGGAAGCATTGTACAGGTTCTCAGTCCCATTGGCAAGGTATTCTCCATGAAATCAAGCATGAAGAACACCCAAGGAAGTGCCTTATATATTCTCAATCATATGGGGAAGGTATTCTCCATGAACTCAAGCATGAAGAAAACCCAAGGAAGTGAACTTCGTAGAGTCAAGAAGTGGCCATGTGCGGAAGTAAGTAGACAGTCACGTAGATCATCGATGATTCAGAAGTCTTTCAAAGGGGTCCCTCAGGTACCCTTCAAAAGGAGAGGGGTCCAATCAAGGGATGTGCTACTTGAAAGGTGAGGTCTAGTCAAGCTTCTCCCAAGCTAGACGTGAAGATATGAAATGAGTCTAGTCGAGCTGCCCCAAGGTAGATGTGAAGAGGGGAATGGAATAAGTCTAGTCGGGCTGCCCCATGGCTAGATGCAAAGGAATCCATTTGAAGTGAAGACTTTCAAAGAAGGGTCCATTGAGAGCCTACCATCAAGAGAAAGGGATCCACTCAAGGGACACATAGTTTGAAAGTAGATGTTCTTTTCATAGAGTGATCCATGATCAAGGAATCCTTTCAAAAAATGTTCACTTCATCAAGAAATTCAAAAGGAAGGATATGTCCCCACGTGTGGGGAAGTTCAAATCCATTCTTGCTTAAGAGGAAGGTCTTCAAGTCCCTTCTTTATGAATCTGTGATGAAGGAAAAATATTTTGTTAGGGTTCCAAGTTGAGAATGTGATTCCAAAGAAAATTTTGTGGAGACTTTCAAGAAAAGATTCATTGACAGTGAATGCATTTTCTAAAAATTGAAATGTTAAAGAGAAGGAATTGTCACACATGAAAAGGAAAACTCAAGCAAAGAAGAGAGATATAGTGAAAGCAAAGGAAAGAGAAAAATATAGACGGTATGTGTAGGATCATCACAGAAAAAGCAGGCCTTTAAGTGGCAAAAAAATTAGAAAAATCAGAGCTAGGAAACTTGTTGTAAAAAATTGAATAAGTTATCTATATTATTTCAAAAATATGTAAGAATAGAATCTGTAGCAAATTGAATGTAGTTTCTAAAATACTAGGTTTTAAAAAAAAATCTATTTGGTGAAAATTTGAAATTTCAATGAGTAATTAAATTTCGGGGAAAAGTAAGAAGTAGGTGTCCTGGACCACCTAACTATAATAAAATGATAATATTTTTAATAAGATTTTAGATATAAGTAGAGGACTCATGTCCCAATGTGATGCATATTTTTTATAATTTTTTTCCAAGTAAATAATTAATTATGATTTTTTTATTACAACTTTTAAAAAATATAAAAACTCGTATGTCTGACCACCATAACTTGGTCAAAACTTCATGAAATTAAAATTTTCTTTTTTTATTCCTATAGTATGCGAAGCATAGAATGTGACACATTTTTTGGATTCAAAAAATGTGATACCATTTGAAAGCTATAAATGTTTTTCAATCAATCTATCAATAAGGAATTTTTTGTTAATTTGAATAGAAAATGAATAATAATTACTTATTAAATTCAAAGTAAAACATAATTTATATTGGTGGAAAGTTGAGAATCTCCTTTAAAAACTCTTTTTGTTTCATCAATTTTGGGTAAGAAAAAAGTCATCAGCCATATACCCATCATATTGCCACTTTTTGGCCCGTCATGATCCTACACATACCCTAGACAAAGGGCACAAAGGGATCTGGTTTAATAGGGTCAAATCTATCCAAGATCATAATAATAGGTAACCAAAATGCAAGGAAAAAGATCATCAATCCCCAACCAGATCAGGAATAATTCAAGGAAAACAAAGTAGAACTAAAAAATTGGGTCAACATCGAAGGGAAGCGTAAATTCCCGCAATGCTTTGCATCATCCCCAATTTATCAAAAATCAAGCACAAACATGGAAGAATGATGATACAAATAGAAGAAGGTTTATGAAAAAAAAATGATGCCTATATCTAAGCACCAACAAGGGTGACGAGGTTCATCCAAGAACACATAGCACAAGCATGTGGGAACACATTACAAAACACAGGCACACACACAAGATCAAGAAAAAGGGCCTCCTCCTAACATTGGTCAATCAAGAGGTCATCCACTTCCCAATATAAATCTTCATAAGGGAAAGGAGGATGAGCCTGCAATGGTGGGATGTTAAGAGGAGGAGCATTCGGTCCTCCTACAACAAGGGCGAAGGAAGAGGGCCCCTTGAGGTCCTCTCCACTAAGCTCTTGTGGATTCAAGGTCAACAACTTTGCAAAGATTGTTGAAAATTCTGAAACTTCATCCATGGAATTAAACATGCATCCCACATGGGTACCATGCCTAATTTTAGTGGATAGGATAGGTTGTTCCTGAGGTTCACTTCTAACCTCATTGAATGACTTAGAAGTGGTGATAAACTCAGGGGAAGCTGGGATTGGTTTTGTCACTAAGATATAACAAGTCAAAACAAGGTTGCCATGTGGAGAAGGCAGGATCCTCCTACATACTTTGTTGTTGTAGGGACCATCCTCCATCTCCTATTTCATTAGAGGAGATGAACTCCCCATGGATGAGGCTAGAGGCACAAAGGAAGAGGAAGAAAGAACCAAAGTGGATACAACTGAGTATTAATCATATCCATGGGCTTCAGGAAAGGCTAGATATTCGTAATGAACATCAGCAAAGGTGGCTCCATTGAAGGAGTGATGAACACCTGTACCCATTTAAGGTTAGGAACATTCATAATCGCAAAGGAAGCCAAGAGAAATATAGGACCAGACTAGAGAGAAGCAGAATGAAGGGAGGAAGAAGATGCTATAGGAGGCCTTGAAGTAGGGGAAATCAATTCTTCCTCCTTTCTTTGTGAGGCGCCCTGATCAACCAAGAGAGCCTTTCTTTGATGCTTGCATTTTTGTGAAAAGAAGTTTCTACGGCTCTTCGAGTTATAGGCTAGGATTTGTGAAGGGCAAAAAGGTTCTTGCTCAACCATGGGAATGTCTACCACATCTGTTTTCAACGGAGGGATAGATTCCTGCATGGGAGTAGGAGGAATAGGATGAGGAGTAGTAGGAGGAGTCAAATCGAGAGCCTCGATAGCGGACCTCTTTCCGCTCACTGCCTTAGGGATAGGGGAAGTAGGAGGCCGCAGAGGTTGAGAAAGTGAGGACTCTCATCTAGAGACCTTCTTCCTATTGTACCGAACGAGTCTAGGTTCTGTTAGCAAAATAGGGAGTTTGAAAGTAGGACGCTTAGGATTTTGCCAAGCAGGCACCATAGGGTTCTCTTGTAGATGAGGAGCAGAACCCAATGGTACCTCAATGGAGTGAGAAGAAGTTCTAGACTAACCAACGGAAGAGGAAGAAGGAGGATTGTGAGACCTCTTCTCTTCTTCCTTCTTTCATGCCTTACCAACATCATTGTCAACTTTTAAGCAAGCCTTATGTGAAACAACATAAGGCGAGGGAGGGTATCTCACTTTCGGCCTTAGATTCCCTTTCTTATAGTTTTGATATGTTCGGTTTAGAAGGTCCTTTCTAGATGGAAGAAGACCAATGGGCATAGGCCACGAGTGGTCGAAGGAGTAGCTACCACGTGCAACTAACAGTCTATAACTGGTGTCATGGATTACATGCACAGAGCCCCCATGGATAAATTTTAGACATTTATGCACAACAAAGGGTACTGCATTCATCACCACTAACCAAGGGATACCCAATTTCACCCAAAAGAGTTTAGACCCAAGGATATCAAACAAGATTTTTATAGAATTAGGTCCAACTAAGACCGACAGGACAATACTACCCAAAGGGGATACAAAAATCCCATCATCTGTGCGGATGGTACTCATAGGAGCATCATACCCATCCTTGTGTATGAAGTTTATTAGCATAATCTCCTCTATTATTATGTTCACTTGTGATGTTAGATCAATGAGAACACCAACTATGATGTTTCCATTGATCCATGTAGGAATGTAAAGAGGAGACGGTTCCTTGTTAAAGCCCATCGATAGGTCTTGTGAAGTTAAAGTTATACCAATACCACTATCCACAAATTGCATAAAGGGGATGGGTTGGTGCAAGAAGGAAGCCATTACACACACTAGACAATTCTTTCACAAAGTCCCTTAAGTTTAATGGATAAGACAATGACCCAATTAAGGTTTCACTATGCAATACCTTTGGAACCTTCGAACTATACCAACTAGGGGTCATAGGCCGGGTTGTAAGGTGAAAACCTCACAACAATCTAACCTACACCACTCTTAGAGTGCAAGGAAAGGAATTTTCAGAATCATAAGAATGAAACCAAAATGTTTCACGTCAGGTTCACCAAAAATGTAAGAGAGGGGGACCACCGCGTGCAAGACCCTAGGTCATGGAGGGTCAAGATGCAAGAGGCTTCCCTAACTTACCTCAGCTAAGTGTAATGTTAGGAAATACAAGCAAGAATAACGATGACCGAGATGCCTCTCAGTTACTTTGTAGACTCGAAATGTAGGGAGGGGCAAGGTGAGCTGGCTTTTAGGTCTAACACTACCCCTCAAGAAGTTCTTTGTCTAAGGAAAAAAGCGCAGTCTTTGGATGTCAGTGCGGTGCCCTAGTATCTCAAAAGTGTACTAGTGTCTGTATGTCCTGGTAACAGTGAAGACAAGGTCAAACTAATAAAACTAGCTAACAAAACAATTGATTAACTAAACGGCTAGAATGATGTGATTAAGTAAATGAAATACTCTCTAATATTATAAAGCAAATAGGCAAGGGTAAAGAGAGAAAGAAGGATCTCACCAAAGAATTCGTTCGCTAGCTAATCCCTCGAAGAGCCTTGACTCCTACACACAACAAGAGAGGAAAATGTTGGGTGGCTGTATAGGGGCTTGCCTTAGTCAGACTCCCGTTTAGGTGTTTCCACCTCCATAGACAGCTGAGGAAACAAGATAAAGAAAATAATGTAGTAAAGAGAAAAGAAGCACTACAAAACAATGTTATGCTACTCAACCAAGTGATAGTGGATAGGAGAGAGAATCTTACCACCTCAACCAAAATTAGTCAAGGTTGCTTGGGGAAGAAAATGAGAGTACTTGAGCCTTTGTTGCAATGGTGTGGTCCCAAACTTGCTCTACTAAAGTGATCAAGTGTTGCTTTGGCTGTAATGGAATGCTTGGAATGCTACTTGAGAGCTTGAGAGTGAATGCACTTGAGGGTATGGAAGAATCTTGTGGGGTGAGTGTAGAAGTTTTATTGAATTCTTAAAGGATGAAATTCTTGTTGAAGAGATGAATTTGAAGGAGGAATGGAGAAAAAGGCCATATTCAAGTCGCTCGATTGAGGGGGGTGTTACAACTTCACCTCCAATGAGAAGAGTAACACCTCTATAGGTTCAGCTGTAGGAATTTGCTAGGGACATAAGCATGCCGCGTGGACATCTGCGCATCGCGTGGGTGTCCCTGAGAGAAATCCTTCCACCGATGCTCAAAACAAGCACCAAGTAAGCTTAGGTGGAATTAAGCCTCCAAACTTGGTTTTCTAAGGTGGGTAAAGGAAAAAAGTGGATTTGCACATGGGGTAAAAAGTCACTCTTATACAAATGTATAGATGATGTGATAATTCTTTCTAAATGTATGGAGATGATGATGCAACTAATTATACAACTATATGAGAATGATGTGTTTTTGGTTAACATCAAATGTACTCAATCCATTAATAAGAGAGATAACTTCATTGTGAAATTGTTCCATCCTTGGAAAACCCATAAATATAGATGCAACACTATCATGAATGCAATCTAACTTAATCATGCATATATAGTATGCAAATGTTGTCATCGTAATAGCTGATTTTTCATGCTTTTTATCATCATTAAGCCTTTAAAATGTTGAAAGTGAGTACAAACATCGATTTCATAATTAGACCATGATGACCTGAGTATTACTTTCATGATTTTTTATATTGCAAGTTAACACAAGCATCTAGGTATAATTAGAATCAAGATGACCTAAGTATTTCTTGTGTAAACAGACAAGAGTTAATCATTTTCCTATGCAAATTCAGAATGTCATCAATGATACTTTGTAGAGAAAATCTTGCGACAATTTGCATAATAGTAATGATCAACTCATAGACAAAAGATTAAGAAAAATCATACTCCTTCCTAGTTCCTCTAGTTCAATACATCATCGAGTTGCTCCAGAGATATGACAACAAAAATCAAATTAGAACAGTTAAATAGTTATGCCAAAGTGATAAAGCCAAGATTTAGAAGGAACATCATCCATTTAAAGGTTGTTTTGATTTAATTGATTTAGCTGTTTGATTTGAATGGTTGATGTGTTACTGATGGTGATTGATGTTCAATGCTGGGTTGCACTATGATTATTGTGTTTGTTGTGTTTTCCTACTACTTTTTTTCTATTGGTTTAAGCTAAAAATTTATTTTCCCCTAGTGAGTTTAGGATTTTTTCCCCCAATCTAGGGTGAGATACGACTGCGATGCTAGGATATGTACATGAAGCTTTCTGATGATAGGTAGATTGTTGATGGAAGAGAATGGCAAAAGAAAATGTTCAACATTAGATGGAAAATATAATCTATCACAAGTAGCACCTATTGCAAGGTTTTCACTACTTGTTTTTATTGCACTTTTTCAGATTTTATGATTTTTTTAATTTTTTTTATTTTTGATTTTTTTTTGTATTTTTCAAATTTTCAAATTTTTTTAAAAATTTCAGGACTCTTACCAATACACTGGATGATTCAGGTGTAGAACTTCTTGAGATGCAGGCTATTGAGGCGTTCACCAAACAAATCCCCTTCAAGCATAGATAGTTGATAAGCCCATGATCTAAAGATTGATACAATAACAAAGGGACCTAGCTAGTTTGGTTCAAATTTACCCTTCTCTTGATCTTGTTGATTACAGGGATTTTCTTTCAGGACTAAGTCACCCACCTAAAATGTTCTTGGTTTAACCTTATGATTGTAAATTCTAGACATCCTCTGCTGATATGCTTTCAAGTGATCCACAACATGTTGACGATGTTCATCCAATAGTTCTAACTCTTTTAGCTTAGACACCCTATAATCTTCATCTAAAAGGATCCCCTTTGGTGACACACAAAGTGATGGTAGCTCAACCTCAATAGGTAGAATGGCCTGATCCATAGACTAAGACATAGGGTGTAGCTCCTGTTGGGGTGTAGATACTAGTTCGATAAGCCCACAAAGCATGGTTTAGTTGAACATGCCAATCATGTCCAACATTGTTGACAATTTTCTTCAAGATTTTCAGGATGGTTTTGTTTGAGGCCTCTACCTAGCCATTTCCTTGAGGGTAGTATGGTGTAGAAAATTGATGTTGGATATGAAACCTCTCACAAAGTTCTTGGACATCTTAATTCTTGAAAGGTCTACCATTATCCATGACAATGGATTGAGGAATGCCATACCAACAGATGATATAATTCAAGATGAAGGATGCAATTTTCTTTCTTGTGATTGTGGTCAAAGGAACAACTTCAATCCACTTTGTAAAGTACTTCATGGCTATGATGATAAACTTGTTCCCATTCGAGGATGACAAATGAATCTTTCCTACAAGGTCAAGACCCCATTGACAAAAAGGTCATGTTGATGTGAATGGTTGTAGTTCTTGTGCTGGTGCATGTATCAATTTTCCATGAATTTGAAAATTTTGACACTTCTTGACATATTGAAATGACTCCTTCTCCATATTCGAACAATAATACCCCAAACATAAGATTTTTTTAGCGAGAGTTAAACCACTTGAATGTGTTCCATACATGCCTTCATGATACTTGCATAAAGTAGTTTCAACTTCATTATGTTTGAGACACTGAAGGAGAGTACCATGAAGACCTCATCGATAAAGTACATCAGCTATAAAGGTATGTCAAGCTGCTTGTCGAATAAAGTTTCATTTTTGGTTCCGAGACAAATTTGGGGGTAGGGTATTGTCTTTTAGAGAGGTGTAGATTTTCCCATAGATAGAAGCATCATCCTCGGCTAGATGGTATATGACTTGGGATTTATGGTTATCATAGGTGGGGTTAAACAATTTTTCCACCATGAACTCATAACGGGCTCAATTTTCAAGTATCTATAGGAGAGAGGAATGGTAGCCACAACATCAACAACTTTGTTTTCCCCTCTTGGAATTTGTTCAAATTTGATCTCCACAAAATAATTTTTAAAGTCATCCACCATTCTTTTATATGGCATCAATTTATCATATTTTGTCTAGTAATCACCATTCACTTGATTAATGACTAGTTGTGAATCACCATAGACATGCAACTTTGTGATCTTCCACTCGACTGCTACTTTGCTTCCAATGATCAATGCTTCATACTCGGTTGTGTTGTTAGTGAAAGGAAATATTAACTTGTAGGACTTTGGAATTGTATGTCCTTGAGGCATGACAAATAAGATTCTTGTGCTTCATCCATGTTGCATGTAAGAGCCATCAAAGTATAACATCCATTGTTGTGTTGACATTGTAAGGATATCTGCATCTAGAAATTCAATGCTCATTGGATGGTCATCTTGTAATGGTGCTTCTGCTAGTTGATTTGCTATGGCTTGACCCTTGATTGCTTTTATATCCACATATTGGATATCAAACTCACTTAAAATCATTACCCACTTGGCTAGTCTTCCTGTAATGGTAGCTTTGTTGAGTGAATACTTCAATGGATCAATTTTAGCTATGAGTTTGATGGTGTGAGTTAGCAAGTAATGTCTTAGTTGTTGGGTAGAAAATACTACCGCTAGACAAGCCTTTTCAATAAATGTGTAGTTAATCTTGTAGCCATTTAAGGTTCTACTGATGTAATAAATTTCCCTCTCTTCCCCATGGAATCTTCCTATGCGAGTAGAGCGCCCAAAGATACTTCAGTTGTTGCAATGTAGAGTAAGAATGGCTTTCCTTCAGTTGGTGGTACCAGTATGGGTGGAGACATCATATATTGTTTTAGTTGATTAAAAGTTGTTTCACACTTTTCATCCCATTTGAAAGAAACATTATTTTGTATCAAGTGGTTGAAAGGATGAGTTTTATCAAGTAGTTGTGCAATGAACCTCCTAATAGACTAGAATCGTCCTTGTAAAGATTTGAGTTGGCTGATATTTTTAGGAGGAATATCCATGATAGCTTTGAATTTCATAGGGTCCACCTCAATTCCTTTAGTTGATACTATATATCCCAAAATTTTGGTTGATGTCACACCAAATATGCATTTCTTGGGATTTAACCTCACATTGAATTTCTCCAATTGAGTGAATATTTTGTCTAGAATTTCCAGATGTCCCTCTCTAGTGAATTATTTTAATAGTAAGTCATCTACATAATCCTCCATAAAGGTGTGCATCATGTGATGGATGATGGTGGTCATCACTCTCTGATATATTGTTGTTCTCACCCCTTTGTTGTTTGTCCTTGATGAAAAAGTCACAAATGGTGCTATGGTATTTACAGGTCCTCATATACTTACATTAAATAAATGATGCACTTTATTGATGACATTCATGATATGTTGGTCATGATTCACTTTCAAATATAATATTCAAGTTTTACATGTGGCTTTTGGTTTAGATTTATGAATGTAATATATTTTCAGATGGTTATGGTTACTGATAGTGTGATAAAGCATTATTATAGGCCATTCAAGATGATCATGCAATAGGTTCAGGATATTCAATTTGATAGGTATATTGTTTCAGTTGATATTATCAGTTTGATCTCGGTTTGGCATCTTTCATTCTTCATGGTATCAATTGTTATGATTTATTGATTGATAAATATGGCACATGAATTATGGTTCTTTGTTTATTTATATTACTTGAACAAGCAATTACATTTTCTAAGGATTCAGACAATTTGGTTATTGATTCACTTTGTTCTATGATTCTTCTTAGTGACATCATTGCACTCATGGTTCTAAAGCCATCTTCAACTCATATTACTTGGAGGCATTGAATTCATATTTGTTCTGGAAATGTATTTGTTTGATGGTATATTTTTTGGTACACATGGCATGTTCAAATTTCAGTGATTGCATGGCATTGTTAAGGCATATATAGATGAAGGTAATGTTGAAATCTAGTTATGCTATTTGTTTGTATTCACAAGGTATTTAAAAATATGTGCTTCACCTTCTGTGAAGTTTTCTAGCACACATTCTTATACATCTTGGTTGATACATAAAGGTGAATACTTGGATTTTGGCTTAGCATTGGTCTTCTATTATTGATCAAGCCCTTCACATTTTGCATATAATATTAAATTATCATTAGGCTAAATGTTTATTTGGAAACAATTTTTAAAGTGATATTGTAATAGGCTTCTTGTGTTTCACATGGTTTGTTATTTTGACATCAGGTTCATTGATTTATTACGTGAAATTTACACTTGATGAATTATTGGTCAAAGTGCATTATGGCTTCATGTGGTAAACAGGTCACGTGGATAGTGACTCATGTGTCAACAACAATAATAAAGTTATCATTTGTGTTGTTGACATCACACAGATTTCAAATGATATATAATATTATTTTTTTGGATTTGAAATAATTTTACACTTGGGTTTGGTATTCAGAATAGGGAAAAATGAGTTTGTAATTATCATTCTTTTGAAGGTGAAACCCTAGCCACCATCCAAAATTTGCAGAGTCAGTTTTGAGACTTTGATAGATTCTTGTTCGAGTTAACTGAAGTGACGGAAGGAATTGCAAGGTAGTTATTTGTCTCACCGCTAGAAATGATGGTACTCTTGATTTTATTTTGTTTGACATCTAGCCGACATTAAATAAGGTAAATCTTGACAACATCTTTGTCATTTCAAAATGAAGATTCCATGAAGATTGTAAAAAAAAATTCAGTTTACTCTCAGTCTTTCTTTTCTGATTTAGGATTTCAAAAAATGGTAAATATGTTTAGTATTCTTTTAAAATCTTGGTTTGAAAAGAAAATATAAAATTAATTATAAATAACTTCATTTCAATTTTTTTTATTACTCGAGTTTGAGCTCGAGAGTGTTAGTGATTACACAAGTTTACATTGATAAGCATGGATTTTAGCTATTGCTTGGATATAGAAAGATTTGAAATGAAAAACATAATTATTATTGTTTTGAAAAGAAAAAAATGCTATCATTGTAAAGGGTTGTTTGGAAACCCTAATGGCATTCGTAGATTTGAAAATTAGTTATAAGAAAGATAATTGGAAATCAGTTTGACATTATTTTTGTGCATATATTTATACATTCAAAGGTCTTCAAACAAGTATGGTGTGAGAGAAGAAAATAGAGATGGATTTTAAGCCAATTTGATTATATGTATTTAAAATATTGAAAATATTTGAGAGGCAGTACTACTATACCTAATATTTTAAGGATTCTAATTTTCTTTTGAATTCTTAAGGTATTGTGTATACCAGTCATTTTTTGTAAAATCTTTTATTGAAATAGAGAAACCTTTTAAATCAATGATATTATTAGGAATTGATAAAAGGGGTTGGTTCTCTTGTAATAATGGAGTTGGTGCTCCTATTTGAGTTGGTGCTCTAATAATAAAATGAATTATTCAAGTGGTTTTTTATACCCCAAGAGGGTTTTTCCACTTAGGAAAATAATGTGTTATGTGATGAAATATGTGCATTTGTGTTTCATCCCATGTTCTTAAGAGTTAATTTTTTCATTCTAGCATTTTTCATTAAAATTGATGCAATGCTTTGATACTTGAGTAAACATTTCATCCTGTTATAAAAGTGTTCAAAATATACATGAGGTCTTGTGGAAATAAAGCATTAAAAGGAATTATTCAATCAAATTTATATGAACAATCAATATCATGCTTTGACATTTTTATGTAAGTCTTTTATCAATCTGTCATTCTGCTAAAAGTTTTGATGTGTTAGAATTCTCCTTGCAATTTTAAGAGGGTTCGTAAAGTTGTCTCAAGGTTATTGTGTGATTTTCTCTTGAAGTTTAAAATTTGAAAATTTGTACATTACTTTGATTCACTCCCTCCTCTTAGAGTAATTTAGCTTCCAATAATCGGTATCAAAGCATAGGGTCCTGCATTAGGTTTCATACCTAGGATTGATTCTAGTCTTGGAAGTCAATATGTCACAAGTTTGAGAAGGTATTTCTATCTGTTTGTACAATCTATATGTTTTGAGAAAACATATTTGACTTTGATTAATGTTGGTGTAAAAGGATTGACCCTTGCTTAAACCTAACCAGATTAAATTCAACCAAGTTTTTGATAAGAGGAGTACTATGGGTAAGTTCAAAAGAAACAAAAGTCAGAAGAAAAACAATAGTATCAAGTCTAGTGAAGTTTTTTCTCAAGCAATACCTCTGCTAGTTAAAACTAAATGTGATCTTGTAGTTGGAGAAGAAGAAATTCACTTAGTAAGTGAAAAAGAATATGAAGGTGATGAATTGAGGTTAATTTGGAGGAAGAAGTGCTTGCTGCCTTAGATGAACTTAAGAGGCTTAGAAAAGAAAATTAGGATCTTAAGGTATGCCTACACGAAAGTGTCAATGTTAATAAAGCTGTAATACAAGATCATAATGGTGATAAAAATATTATTGAATTTCTAAAAGCTCAAATGGTTGATAAGAAAAAGATTGAAGAAATATTTGAAGCCAAGTTAAAAGACAAGGAGGAAGTGTGTAATAAACTAGAAAATGAGATTGCCTCTTTAAAGAAATGTTCAAATAATGATTCCTTGTTAAAGTAACTAACTCTTAAAGATGATATGATTATTAGTTAAAAAATTGAAATTGAAGAATGTAAGAAGATAATAGATGTTGTAAGATCTGATTTTGAGGTAAAAAGGATTGAATGTATAAAACTTGAAGGAGAAGTAGTTACATTAAGAAAAGAGCTTGAAAGTGTCAAGGCTCAATTAGATAAAAGTCAAAAATTTGATCATAGTACTAATTTATTGAATGAGATGATTGGCAGACAAAAGCATTTCAAGGATCCTATAGGAGTGGGATATGAAGTTGGACAAATCTCTGTAGAAGAATCTAAACATGTGACAATGTTTCCTACTATAGATGGAAAGAAGTTTATAGCCAAGCAAACACAAAGAATGAAGTTTGATCTTGGTTAACATATTTTTTCACCGAAGGATAACATTGATGCTAGAAGACATTCTAGAGGTATTAGAAATGTCTTTAGATCTTCAAATCCTTGGCATGATCAATCATTTAGGTATAATCACTCTTTTCAAGAATATTCTTATGTTTGTAATGAATTTGGTCAAAAGGAAATTGATTGCATGAGATGGTCAAATAAGAATCATTCTAATGTCTCTAGAAATAAAAATGTGGTGTGTTACAATTGTAACTTTGTTCATTTTAGAAAAGATTGTAGAATAAATACAAGTGAAAATTATGATGGGAACAGAGTTGGAAATGTCTTTAGGAAGTCTTATGTTCCTCAAATCAATCACAAGGTCATTTTTTTAAGATGTAATAGCATTGGGCATGAAGTACAACAATGCAGATTTAACAGTTCAAACAAACAAATGAAACAATTTACATTGGTGTGGAGAAGAAAGAGCAATCAAGATGACAAGAAGAGAAATAAAGATGAATGTGTGAAAACTCCTTGTGTACTACTTGCACATGTGATGCCATCCAAATCCTAAGAAGAAGCAAAGAATCAGGGGGAGTCTATTATGGTAACATATGTTTACCTCTATGAAGTCAATAATGAGTTATGATATCATGCATCTACTATTATTGGTGTAAGAAGTCTCAAATTTTGATAGTATTGGTATAACAGTGATATCTACTTGTTCGGCACCTAATATCTTGGATAGTGCCTATTTTGATGCTTTTTGATCATGGAATTTACACATTTTGATTACTTTTTAGTGACATAATTCTCTTATATTCTTGAAAAGGATTTGATTGATTGTTCATTCATAGAGTGATAAAGAATAGTTTGTTGATGCTATAACTATGAATTCCAAATGTTCTTAGTATATGATGTATACCATCCTTCATAAGGTTTTAATGACTTTTGTGGAAGATATTTTCATGTTTCAGTTTGGTATTGTTGGCATTACTTCAGTAATAGTTTCATAGTGTTATTTGAATCTTGATTGTATTGCATGAATGTGGCTGAGACTTTGTGGTCTCAATGCCTTAATATGTTGGTATGGCTGAAGCTTTAAGGAATATTTTTTGCATGACATTGGTGAAATAGTTTGGTATCTTTCTTATATCCTTTGGTATCAAAGAAGATGATACAAAAGACAAGATCTTAGTTCTTCATATGCTAACAAGTTGCAACAGTAGTAAGCTCACACATTTTCTTATACACTATCTAGTCATTTCTATTTTTTGGTATAAAATTGTTGCTATTTATGTTGAAGTTGGTGTTGCTTGCGTTCAATGGTTTAGTATCTCATACAACAGACATATACATGTGATTCTTTCTTGAATTATGTATTTAGCCAGTGAGTAGCTAATGTTTACTTGATCATTATTTGAAAGATTGAGGACAACATTGAAAAAGTGTTATCTTGTGTATCAAGATTGTATGGTTAGTTTGCAGTTATCTTTAACAATGGCAAAAACTTCTAGCTTGACAAATTATTAGTGCTCTTACAAGTATGGTGATAGTAAAGCAAGTTTTGGTGTTTCACTTTCATCACAAATGATCAATGTTTTTAAAGTGACAAGTTGATGAGTAAAGTAACAGTCATGGTTATTATTTACAGAGGAAGCCTATTTCTATATCTTTCATTTACAGCTCTCTTGTATCTTTAGTTTGCTTTGTTATCTCACTTTGGGGGAGAAGCTCATAATTTCTTTGATGCTTTCATAATTGATGCCCTAGTACATGGTTATTCATGTTGGTAATATTGTGTTTAAAGTTGGAAAGTTGATGCAATGGGCATTGGTAATGCATTCTCTAGATCATTATATGCTACTAGTTCTTGTTGCTTTCTGGATAGTGATATATTTTGGTAGTGATCTACTTTCTTGATCTATTATTTTTTTCCAATGCTTTTTCATAGTGGTTACCTATCCTTCTTGGTCTGGTGATTGACATGTTTTAAAAAGTTTTTGAAATGACAGTGCACATTGTTTTAAATGAGATTATTTTGGATGCTTGAGTTTTGGATATAATGGTTTGTCTTGGAAGCATCTTGGTGCAAAGCCTCTCAGATATTCTTGGTGATTTTTCGGTTACATGTGTTTCTATTCCTTGAAAAATGTCAGTTTGTGGTGGTTGCTAACCATTAACTGGGATTTGTTACTTTGAAACAATGACTCAATATATGAGTACTAATCAAAGCATTTTTTTGTGAGGTGAAATTGGAAGATGGAGTTTAACATGAAAAATAAGGTGATATGTTCAAGTAACTAGTCTTCAATCCATGATGACAAAGAAAAGTACCAAGGTAATAGGTCTTCAATCTTCAGGTATCATTTGACATTTGGGTTTGTAGCAGTATAATGCTATGTTTCCCTTGATTTGGTGTTGATGATATGGACCGAGGTTCTTGGAAAGGACATATTGTTATTCTTGATATGATATCAGCATGATGTTACATATACAGGTATATACATCTTCTTGAGGCATTACACATTTTTCTCTACCCTTTGTCTTTGATGCAAAAAGGGGGAGAGAGATTTGTGTTTTGCCATCAAGGAAAAAGAGGGAGTTTGTTTTTCTCACCCCTCTTTTGTTTTTACTTCATGACAAAGTCACAAATGGTACTATGGTATTTATAGGTCCTTGTTGGAGACAAGCAACACTGAGAGGGGGCGTGAATCGGTGATGTGTAAATTTTACTTCTTTTATTCCACTGAACACACTTAACCAAAATCAATATGCAGAAATAGAAAAAAATAAACCACACAACTATAACACAAGGATTTTTACGTGAAAACCCTATAAGGGGAAAAACCATGTTGGATGGCCAATCCATAATATGTTATGAGTATACTCAAAAGAAGTATTACAAAATGAGAATGCACTTGCATTCAAGCTCACTACCTAGAGCTCACTACTTAGAAGATGGGGCCTCACTACCCTTACAATAGTCTAGAATAGATCCAAAAGAAAGTGAACTAAATAAATAGCATCTACCAATGCTTGATTGTAGTTTTGGTTTAGTTTTGATGTCAAACTTATAGTCCTGATGACTAGTAATGAACTTTTGACTTCTTTTTTCTACACAAGTTTTCTCACAAAATCACTATGTGCAAGTGAAACTATGCATGATATTGCTCAGATACACCTGAGAAATTCACAACATACACACACACATCTTCTTCATCATCCAAAATGATGTGGTCGAACAACTAAATATATCTTCTCACCAGGAGTTAAACACCATGGGTCATGTTGGAACTGTAAAATTCTAATGAATTTTTATGTTGTCCATACCCATGCATTTTCCAAATGAGTTCTAAATTGAACACAATTTCCTCTCTTCATGATATTTTTACCCACATTTTTCCCATATAGCCCCATAAAATCCATCGGGTCATGCATTTTCCATATTACAATTCCTATCAGCATAAGTTCATAACTATCTCCCCGACCCATTAAGTATTCTTGTTAAAAGGAGTCTGTGTTGCCTATCGGCAGGAATCCTTTTATATCATAGCGATTGGATTTTACTTATAGACACCGTTCGGCAAGACTTTTTCTTTGTTTCGGCGACAGTGGAGGCTTCATATCGGCAAGAGTTGCAGCATCATTATAAAGTCACAGTGAACCCTTTTGGTCTTACTGAAAAGCACATTGAAGATTCTCTTCGGCTAGACATGTTGCTTTCGGTGTGAGGTCATAGAAAATTTGCATTGTCACATCAACCAATGGAGGGAAGATACATATCGGTAAGAGTTAGAGTTATCGAAATGAGGTCTTGGCGAGTGACCTCTGGTCTCACTGACATTACACAATGGGTTTCTATCAATTGGATTTCAGCGAGAGGTTGATATGTCTCGACGACACACAAGATGAATAAATGGCTTTCGGTGAAACATAATGTGGTCTACAAGAGGTCTCCTCGACATCACGGGGTCATGGTGAAAGCAAATGAGGAAAAATAAATGCTGCTCGGTGAGAAAATTACTTGTGTCTCAACGATTGGAAAGAACATAACATATGTGCTCTCAGCTTGACATAAGGTATTCGATATGATTTCTCCCCAATGGTAGAAGGTCACAGAAAAATAGAAAGGAATAAGGGGGTGACTAACAATGATATAATTGCCTTTAGCATACTTACAGTGATGTCTTGGCGACTGTTTCATTAATGATCAATAAAAATTTAAATACTGCTAGCCGACATGTGAAAGCTCAAAGATAGTTGATGGTCAACTTGGATTTTGAAATGATGTTTCTGTTCAGATGCATATGTACAAATATTCATTCTTGATTCTGAATGGAGAGGATGAGATTAGATTTTAGGAAATATAGTAGGTAGATTAGAATGGATATAGTAGAATAAATTTCTCGGATTAGAGACTATGATGCATGTTTTCAAATGGTGATTTCAATGAAAATCAGTTGGTGTGGTAGTTTATTTCTAGTGTCAATTGTCTGTTGAATTTATTGAAAAGTATTGCTAAGTTGTCTCCAATTTGATTCTTTCTGGTTGTTTAAATTGATATAACAAGTTTATTTTTAGTTTATCAGTGCACATTTTTTGTATCTGTGTGATTAATTAACTGGTTCTCTCAAGGAGAGATTAAATCCTTTTGGTTGATCACAGTAATCAGGGAGATTCATCTGGATTATTAAAGTAGAGCTTAGTAGTCATAATCTTTCATGTTTATACAAGTTATAAACAAAATATATGCCAACAATTTGAGTTTCTGCCCTAATAAGTTGCCCACTTCTATTTCATTTGACTCTGCATACCCAATAAGGCACTGGTCTTTGCACTTCATCAGTTGGATTCATTCAACTTCTTTACATTTGTTAATTAAGCATTTTAGGATTTAGATTAAGAAGATTGCTAATGCTATTTGTACCAAGTTTGATTTCATTTGTTCACTTCCATCTGCCATCGTGGACAAATCATTGTAAGAGAGTTACTCATAAATCAAATATACTTCATTTAGATAGGTACACCTGCCTAGGTTAGCAGCACCTGAAGAGTAGAAGGTTGAATTATTTTGACCTTGTCTGTTACCCTGAAACGTATCAAGAAATTGGCAGCCTCTTGAGGTATCCTTCCTATGTTTTTGGGAGATAACAAATTGGCGACTCTACTAGGGATACATTCAGAATCAAGGCCTTAATCATAGAGTCAAGAACTTTATATAGACTCCGCTGGGAATAAGAAATTTCAAATACTTTTCTCACTTTTGAAAAAAGTGAGTGGCAACTCTGAAAGAAACATTACATTTGTTCAAATATGAATGAAAGAAGATCTCAATACAGGGGAGGTCATACTGGAGGTCCTCCTGGCGGGAGTAAGTGGACACACAATGATCTAAAAATGGAGGGTAATCAGAGTGGACCTATTGATCATGATACTCCTCAAGTTGATTATGAATCTTTAACTTATGAGGAGGTCAAGGCACTATTTGAATCTCGGAGGATGGAGATAGAAGAAATAAAAGCAACCCTATCCTCCTTACATTCCCACACAACGTACATACACACAGCCACCTTATGGTCATCATTATATCCCACAGTATTATGCACAATGCAATAGCCCACCACACCAATATTAGTACCCACCTAACCTTCCCCCTCATCGGAATGCAACAATGATAATCAAGCAATTTGATTTAACAAGGTTTCAATTGTACCCTTACCCTATGGATGGTAGTTGTAGAAGTCTTGTTCCAAAGTTTACAGGGAGTAGTGCAATCACTGCTGAAGATCATTTGAGGAGCTTCAATGCTTTTATCAAAGACATAGATGTGCCATATGAAGATTTACACATGAGGTTGTTTATGATGTCACTCATTCATGAAGTTAGGGATTGGTTTAATAGCTTGTCATTTGCTTCTATTAAATCTCTCGAAGGATTTTAGGATCAATTTCTTGAGCAATATGGAAATCTGTCTGCATCAAATTGGGCTTCCCATAGGTTTGTACAGATTCAAAATAAAAATTTGCAGCAATATGTATGCCAGGATCAACAATTTGAAGCAGAAGAAGATGAGTATACTCGAAGCCAGGACTCCATCACAGAATCAGAGTGCAAATTTTCCCCCTTGGATGCATTTCTTGACATAAGGATGTATGAAGGAGAAGATTTGATTTCTCTATACAATAGAATGATAGATATTTGTATGCAGATACCTTCTCATTGTAGGCCAACAAGGGCCATGTTTGTTGAGCAGTTTGTAAGAGCATGGGAACCTGAATCAACCTATTGGTTTTAATCATCAATACAGCATGCCTGTGATCACATGAATAAATTCGTTGATGCCATGGAAAAGATAAGGTATGAGAACACTATCATTGTTGATTCCAATAGTTGTATTTTTGTTGAGTATAGAGGAATTGATCAAACAATGCACCCAATAGAAGATGAGATAAGTGCAAGTCAATATGATTCCTATGATAGCTTGCATGATGAAGATGAAGGTACAAGATATCTCTCTTGCATAATAGATTGTGACAGGGACAACGGTGTGTGTTATAAGGGATCCAGTGAATATTCAGAATGTGAAGAGGATCCTATGGATTTTGATCTGCAGCAAGATGATTCTTGTAGTTCTTGTGGTGATCGAGAGGAAGAGGCAATGTACAATGTGAGTCCATTTGATAGTGAACAAATTATACCTCTGGTTGCAGTTGAAAGCCATGAAAATACATTCGATGAAGAAGAGGTTTGTACTTCTAAAAGTGATTTCCAAACTTTTTCAAACCCATTGTATGATGATGAGTTAAATGAAGATCAGATGATTTTTTGCCAAGGTGTGTCCATGAATGAACTTCAAGTATTTTCAAATTCACTTTATGGTAAAGAGGAGATAATTTTAGATAAGCAAAATGATGGAATAATTGACTGTCCTGGTAATGTTTCTGATTTTTCATTCTCTGATGATCTTGGAGCTCTTTTTGATGATCACAAAAGTGAAGAATATAATTTTAGTGATGAAAATGTTGAGACTTGTTCACTTAGCAGTGAGAAAACTTTGGATTTATTGACTCTTGAATATCAGAGTTGTCTACATGAGGGTGATCCTGAAGTCTTGTGTCCAGCTTACATTTATTTTGATAGTGAAATTTTTTTGTCCAATGATTCATGTGACTCCCAGTGCATTTTTTGAAATGATGGTGAAACCTTTGAAGATGATCAAAAGTCTATGTCCATTTGAGAAGAGGTATGTTATTTTGAAATTTCTAACTCATGTGGAGAAGATATTTGTCTGCATACCAAGGATGATAGAATTCTAGCATTGATTGATTCATATATACATGATATTGAAGATATGTGTTGTTGATGGTGTTTTTATGCACTTCTCAACATAGGCAGTGCTTAGGTGCACTACCTCTCTTGAAAGACAATCTCCCACAATCGAGTTGTAGAACACTATCCCAAGGTCTCTCGGGTGTCAGGTCATGACAGTGCTTAGATACCTCAGTAGTTTGATGTGATTTGCTGGAATCACAAGGCGGCCTTACAGAAATACAAAGTGTGGATGCGAAACATGAAGTTGGATCTTCGAAAAGGAGTTCTTAGCATGAAAGCAGTTATGTGTTGGCTGTAGGTTCAAACAACAGTCTCAAACTCCATCTGGTTGTTAGATTTGGCTTTATAATGTGCAATGAACCTTGGTATTGTTCAGTTTCTAAAAAAGGTGAAAAAGAGCGAAGAGGAAGGAAAGTTCCTAAGTCTGAAACTTGCAATGAATAGTGACAATGGAGTTCCTACAATGGACAATTCCTTAAAACAATATCCCACTTAACCAGGGATTTCACAGTATCATGGAAATTGTGCTATCTTCTAAGGGCTGCAGATTTTTATCCTTCATCCACCACATACATGCATGAACTAAAGATAAGTGTTTGGGGCAGCTTTAATCAAGTCTAGGCTAACTTTGCACAGCTATCTACCTTCAGCAAATAGAAAAAAGTATGGACTAAGGGATCATCAAAAGTGCAGAAATTTTCATAAACACCAAACAACATTCCTAAGATTTACCCAAATGCAATAAATAGCTAACTAAACAGCAAAGAGATCTAAGCTAAACATCTAATATTGGAGAAGTGAATCAAATAACATGAGAGAAAACAAGGAAATGCACCAAGTCAATGCTATTTCTTATAAATTTCTGCAACATGTCTTTACAACAACTCAACTCTCACTTTTGCAAATGAGGGGAGTGCTCTATTTATAGTTTTCCAAAAGTCAAATGAATGGCCAAGATTCATTTCCATTGTGTGGCCAAGATTCATTACAAAATAGGGTTTCACCTACCCCCAAATAGATTTACAATTAAAAAAAATCTTTTGTCTTTTCCCTATTTCGTCATCTAGTGGATGACACTATTGCTTTTTCGTCATATAGCTAATTGTTGTTTTCTTGGTTGTAGCTACTCTTCTCGCTCCTCAGAGGCTGCATGTTCAATGTACTTGAGGATGACGGCCTGGAGCTTATCGATCTCGAGGACTTCACATCTCAACGCCTGATAGCTCCATTCCTTAGCGTTCTCTTCCAGCCGCTTCCAGTCTTCATCATACTTAGAGCCTTGATCCCTGAACAGCTCTGATCGATCGAAGGCACGGGTAGCAAAACTCAGGAAGTTCGTTGTGATATCTCCAGCTGTCCCATCCTTCATCTTTTCCTCAAAGTATGGCCTGACCATTTCTGCATCCAATTGCACTGTGGGCATATCATGGCCCGTTATCAGCTTAAGGTACTCGGCGCATTCTGCCCGGATTTCTTTGATCCATGCGATATCTGGATCCACCCTGCTCTAGATCTGTTCCATCCTCTCCTTTCCTTTGATGAGGTCTCTGCGCCATACGTCCACCAACTAGTGATCTTCCTTCTTCAGCTCTAGCTTTTCTTCCCACGTGCTTTCTGGCATTTGAAGGATGGCCTCAACCCTCAGAAAGGCAGAGTCGTAGATCGCAGGGAAGCTAGCATAGAGTTTCTTTGTGCCTTCCAGGGATTGGATCAGGCTCAGGAACTTGTTGGCTATTTGCACAGCCAAGCTGATCCCTACGTTTCCAATGCTTATGACCTGCTAGAACCAATCCTCAGTGGTCCTCTCCAAGTTCTTCCTCCTCTCTAGCTTATCTATCTGTTCCTTGGAGAGTAGTTGTGGCGCGGCTGTAGAGGTAGTGGGGAGGTCGTCTATTGAAGACCACTGCTGGATGTAGTCAGTTAGGGCAGCAACCTGCGCCTTTAGCTCGTCCTTGGTGACCTTGTCTTGTTTAATTAGATGCACCAGCGTGGCCACCGACTCTTCGAGGTGCTCGACCTTCTGTTCCCTGGTTGCTGTCCCTAGGTCAATTGTAGAGATATTGTAGCTAACTCCGGCCTGGTCAACAGTTGGCGTTGCTACTTGTGCTGCCCGGGAGCCAGAAGCATCCATGGTTATCTTGGAACGGACCTTAGGCTTCTTCTCCTTCTTAGTTGTGGTCAGGGATCGAGCCAGGATGGCTTCCAATCTTGACCTCGGGTTGCTCAGAATAGGAGTAGTCTTTTCAAGCTGCTTTTCCAACCAGTTGGGCATGTCAGACTTGTCCTTGGGTGCATCATGGCTGGCTTCACCCTCTTCAGTTAGAGGCAAGACTTCTACCTCCTTTTCCTTTTGAAGCTCTTCCTTTTCCTTGGCAGCATCCTCCTCCTCATTAGAGTCTTGATAAAACACGAGGTGCTTAACGCATACCTTGGTGGTCAATATCTGTGTGGGATCTTGTTCTTTCGTTGCCTCCTCTTCTTTCTTTTCTTCAACAGCCTCGGCCTCAGGGCTCTTCATAATGTGGGTCTCAGCCTCAGTGACATCCTCTTTAGGTTGCTCTTCTTGCAGTTGTCCCTCTTTACCACGTGGTGACTGCTCTGCCTCCTCCCCAACATCCTTTGGCTGTTGAGCCAATTCTTCTTCAACGCCATCATCAAAAACCCGAATAATTTCCTTGGCACCCGAGCCATCTTCTCCATCCCCGCCCTCAGAAGAGCCCGTCTCTTCTCCCTCGTAAGCCACCTTGTTAATGGTTCTGTGCTCGTATTCGGGTTGCTCATAGTAATCATCGGCCTCTTCCTCAATAGGCTTCGAAGCCTCCTGTTCCAGCTCCTCCAACTCTTTGGAAATCTACATTGTGGCCTCCATGGCCGGTGGACCTATTGGCGGTTGCGAAGGCTGAGCTATTGCGAGGGCTTGGACAAGGGCCGCCTGGAGAACAGGGTCCATTAGGACTTGTGAGAGCTTAGGGGGAGACTCTGCAGGTGTCGGGTAATAGCCTCGGGTATGGTGGAAAGGGGGACAGGTGATGGTATTGTTGCTAGTGGGAGGGACGTAATGGGTGACATGGCAGCAGCAGAGGAAGGGAAGTGGTCATGCTAGAGGAAGAGTAGATATTGATTATTGACCCGGCCGGGGGCGAAGAGGCAAGGTGAACAGAAATGTCCACCGCCTGTGGAGATGAGGCAATTGCGGCTTGAGAGGTGGGCAACACACCTGTCGGGGGAGGAAGAAGCAAGGGAGGCTGTGCCTCTATTGTGATCACGGTCCTCTTGAGCTTCTTGGGAGATGAGCCTCCCATGTCCTTCGTTGCTTGTTCTTTGGGGTTCGCAGACTATGTTGTTTCTACTTCCTTCCTTTTTTGGGACCTGGTGATGGGGGGAGACTTGGAAGTCTCATCAGCTGATGGGGAGGTGGAAACATCCTCCGTGGTGCTTGGCTCACTTTTGAGTGCTTCGTATGTTAAAGCCACCCCCTATTGTTTCAGTTGTGCCACCTGCCCATCGACCCACTCCTTCGTGCGAGCTATAATTGGCTACATGATAGTATCCAGATCCTCGACCTCTTGCTCGTCCCAGTCGATGGAGGGGATTTCCAAGTTGGCAACCGTAGGGTACCTCGGGTGCACAAGGGTGGACTCATCATCCTCAAGCTGATCAGGCATTGGAAACAGCTGCACCCCCCTCAAAAACTATATTGTCATTCACATGTAGTGTCTCATGCGGACCTCCTTATCATCTTTACAATCCGCCCAAAAATCTTTAACATGGTACTTGTGGGCATATGCCAGCCCTAGCGCCTTCCTGAGATGGCCATGTGGGTCCATTCGTGGGCGAGCCATGTACCATTCAAAGTTATATTCTTTAAGTTCTTTCTCTGAGTTGCCAGCGCATTGAGATTTCTGCAATCGATATTGGCCCTGGCCGAGGGTCATCAGATAGGGGATCCCTGCTACGTGCTTGTTGCCGAAGACCGTCTAAATGTGTTGGAGCTGCTGGGAAAGCTCAAGGAGAATGATCCAATCGTTCAGGTATCTCGGCAACTTGTTCGGTCGTTCAGTGAATCCTTGGGTGCGGATGTAAGTGAACTTGGGGAATTGGATGAACAGGAAGGCGTACTACTTCAGGAGCACCCGGGCATTGTGGGATACCCTTCTCTCGAAGTCCCCGGCTATCAATCTGATAATATGGCCAACGAAGGCGTCATTGACCCGACAGTACTCCTTTTTGAAGTTGCGTTATTGTAGTTGAGGGTATCGGTCAAAAGGCTTGAGCCCTCACTTGTGATCCTGATCCGGTGCTATAGATAGTCCACTATATTGTCTCTGTCCTGCCAAGGAGTATACCAGGTACGAGGTCATGTAGAACTTGGAGCTTTTCTTGACATTTACAAACTGCTCGTGGAAGTAGTTGTTGATGATACTCCCCCAGTCGAATGAGATCTTAGTTTTCACATCCTCATTGCCTCATATGATTTGTTCAATGTAGTAAGCCATCCACTCTTGGAAGTAGGCGGCTGCTGGGAGGCCCATGACCCTGCTTAGCATAGTCACCAAGTCATGATAATCTTCTTGAAAATCGCTGCGGAATAGCTCTTGGGGAACCTTTGCAGCGCTGCCCCATTTCTCCTTAAGCCAGTAAATGTTAATTGACTTCTTGCAGCCCAATGGATTGGCCTCCCATGCCGCCTGACACTGCTCCAACATGGGGATCTGTATATGTGGGAATGTGGGAATGTGGAAGGTTTTTGTGATTCCTTCCGAAGACATGTCGGTGAGGATATTCCCCTCCTTGTCCACGATTGTTCTAGTATCCGTCTGGTAGGCTTCTCAGCAAGCCATTACTAATTCAGGTGCTATCAGAGACGGAGGGAAGCCGACAGCTTTGGCGATTCCACTTTGGCATATCAACCTGACATTCTTTGTTTTAGGGTCGACCTTGACCCTCTCGGTGAACTCATCTATGTCCACCTGACCGATATTGGTATCTGAGATCTCTCTCCAGTTAGTTGAGACCTTTGACTGGAGCGGTTCACCCTGAAATTGGAACTTCATCTGATCCTTGTCATCTTTTCTCCTAGCGGTCTTTTTGGATTTCTTGCCCTTATCCTTTTCGGCAGAGGCCCCTGAAGTTCCTGCTGCCAATTCCATATATTCTGCAAGCAAAGGGCGAAGTCAGCACCACAAAACATCAACAGCATTAATGTTAGTCCATATCATGAGCATATCATCTAGATAATTATTCAAATACATCATAACTTTATCCTCAGATGATATCGATTTCATTTTAGAGCATTTGGATAATCCGGGCCCGGAGGGCCATACTTCCCTGGCAGAAATGCTGTCAGGGAGGGAAAACACGACCGAAAGTTCCCGGAGACCCCCGTCGACAAAATTTTGGTATTTTAAGAGGCCCAAGATGGAGAACGACATGATTTAGGACGTGGGTCGAAGTCAAATTCAGGATTTGAGTCGGTTTGGATTGATTTAAGGAACTTCGGATGTTTCAGGCTAGAAGGCAGCTAAGGGGCGGCCGTTGGAGACGACAAACAGCGGGCGGAAGTCCTGCCTAGGAAGTCCGGCAGCGGAAGTCTGAGGGCCAGATTCTGGGAGGCAAAAAGATGGCCAACAATGAGATATTACATTTGGACAAGGCGACATTCAGAGTGGCGGGGCCCGGAGGCTGGGAGGGCACGTCGCGAAGGCCGCCGCGTAATCTTCAACCACTTTGAATGGCGGCGGCGAGGACAAGACTGGAGCCTGGAGGGCGGGGACCCGATGGAGGTTCGCCGTCGAGAGATATAGGCAGCGCTAATCAGCGGCGACGGTGAGGAGACCCCCGGAGTCCGGCCCACGGGAGGACGCATGGCGACGGAAGGAGGGCCATGATCAGAATACTAAGCTACGGGATAAAGCGAAGCTGGATCAGATCGAATCATTCTTCCTGGAGAGATTTCAAAGGATTCTACGATCAACACCAAATAAGGGAGAATTTGAAGAATTGCAGCGTCCCACGAGGGCAAAACGAGCACAAGGAAGCAGCTCCGCCTCTTCCTCTTCCTCCACTCCATCTGCCTCCATTTCACCCCCACCTCCATTTGGCTGGCATTGATCTTCCACCCAACTGTCTCAAACAGCATTTGCACATCTTCCTTCCGGCAGCCAGGGGTTCGCTCCTCTCCCGGCCCTTTCAGCCTAAGGCGCAGTCCAGACAGCCATAGCTCAAGGGCAGCCCCACATTGTGATTGTATTGCCAATACAGCCCCAAATCCCTGTTCTCCAACAGCAGGTGCCACCTCCGCCTCCTCCCATGGCTTAGCTTGCGCATAAGCCTTCACTGATACACTTTGTTGTTTACAATGACATGCCCAAAAATCCAGAGGGCTTTTGTTCGAAATTCCATCCACGAGACATGCAAAGAACAGCTGAAGAGCATATCAAGATATTCGAAACGATGATTACCAAAATACAGGTGGATCACGAGGATGTGGCGTGTCGCCTTTTTCTACATTCGTTGGGAGAAGAGGCCTTCTATTGGTACATCAATCTACCGAGGGGATCTATCACCTCATGGAACCTGATGAAAAATGTCTTTCTATAAAAATACAAGATCCCTGTCAACCCCACAGACCTCTATCAACAGTTCATGTCCATTAGAAGGGAGGTCAACGAACCTATTGGCTCTTTCAATGATCGCTTCCATCGGGCTCACATGAGGCTTTAGGATCCGTACGTCCATAATGATGCGGCCGCTCTACCAGTCTACTACGCGGCCCTGGTGAAGAGGATGCTCCCACTGCCTGCAACTCTATTGTCCGCCTATGCGGAAGCTGTCGTTGCAAGTGCAGACTTGGGACAAAATATCTCCGGCCCACTACCCTCTTTGGGGCCCGTCGCCCACCCAATGCAAATTTAGGGGCTTAATCAGGCGTTTGCTAACCAAATTCCTCTCATGAACCAGGTGCCACAATTGCCTATGGTGCCGCATCCGGGGCAGCCGTTGAATTATGCGCCTCCCGCAACGTCTTATTTGCAGCCTCAGCAGCAGTACAACTATTCTCAGATGGCTCCGCAATAGCAAGCATATTCTCAACAGCCCCAAGCATCGTTGTACCTGTCGGGACCAGACTTTCCTCCAGCCTATCAAAATCAACCGGCAGCCCCGCCCGCTTTTCTCCAAAATCCAGCCCCGTCACCTGGAAGTGCAGCCGAGAAGGACAAGCTAGAGGAGCTGACCAAAATGATTAAGAAGATGTCCATGGAGATGATGCATCTGAAAAACCAGAATAATTAGCTGCAGGCCTCCCAACGCAACTTCCAGGCCAATCTCAACAGGGACAGTCGAGAGTCTCGGGACAATAGAGATAACAGAAATAATTGTGAAGTGGGCACCTCCTCCGGACAGAATTATGAGAGGGGACAGAACTCTAATCAAAATACAGACAAGAGGCCTTCTCAGAGGCAAAACCACACATGGAACACCAGGCCCAACAACGGTGGTGTCCCCACGCCATTTGATCAACCGTCGAGTAACGATAAAACCTCCAGCGGTGTGTATCTAGCCGAAGCAGCTCTGTTCGGATGGTGCCGACTTCACAAAACCAGCATACATTCTGAGTTGGACTGTCCCGAGTTCCAGACAGTTGCTGAAATCTTCCAAGTGGAGGTACAAAATGCCGTCGATAATGCCAACTACAGGGACATCGTCTCATCTGAGCCATACGATTCCTCATGTCTGGTGGTCAATCAGGTGCCATTTTCGCGAGGCAATCGCAACGAACCCGAAGCCAAGCCCGCCCCTATCGAGGATGAGAAAGCACAAGAGGTAAGTAACGAATCAGCTTTAGTTCAACTTTTTGATTCGGTAGATAATGGTCCGGTGGATGAAGAAGAGCCATTTGTGGATGAGGTCCACATGTTCCATCAATGGTCGAGTCCCTATTTCCTTAGGAATAGACAAGCCGGTAGACCCTTCACAAGTTCTACCCCACCAAACAATCTCGCCACTCCGCCTTATCCAAATGCCAGTAACAACCCTGGGCTACCCCGCATACCTACCCAGTACCTTAACAAAAATCAATCTCAAAATGAACCGCAAAGTCAGCCTCAGAGCCAACCCCAAAATCCGCCTGGGCAAACCAAGATTCAAACCCCTAGTTCTCCCATAGGCCAAGCTTTTAGCTCCGAAATCGAGCAGATGGGTGAATATGTGGCGGAAGAGTTCAAGAAGGTCAAAATTAGTTTGTCGGCCTTCGAATTACTCAAGGTTCCTACCGTAAGGCACGCCTTCTTCAGGGTTCTGAATGGGACTCCCTCATCTAGCACAACGCAAGAAACCCCAGCCAAAAGGGTAACCTTTGAGGAGCCCAGGAAAGAACAGGAGATACAGGACAATACCGAAAGAAGGAACAATATGCTCGTGAATCAGTCGACAAGTAGATACATTGAAAAGGAGCCAGAAAGGACTAGTAGACAGCCTCCCAAGGGCCAGCAATTTAAGCAAACCAAGGATACAGGAAGTGATAGGAACAAAGGACAAATAGCTCAAATGGACACACCCGTGGGCATCCTCTAAGGGAGACCAGAAACTCCCTTGTTCCTGACTACTATTAGGGTCTTTGGGAAGAACTTGCACAACTGCCTGCTCGATTCAGGCGCGTCTGCCAACGTCATGCCCTTGGCCGTATGCAAGACTCTTGGCATCACTCCCACGCCTTCAAAGAGAAAGGTCACCCAACTGGACAAAACAAAGATTGACATTGTGGGCGAAATAAACTGCATCCCCATGCAAATTGCTGCGGACCCCCAGATACAGCAGGTTGTTGATATCTAAGTGGTAGATATTCCTGATGCTTATGGAATCATTCTGGGGAGAGAGTTCACCAAGGCGCTAAACGGATACACCGCCACAGACCTTTCTCACATGTGGTTGCCATGGAAAGGGCTGCCAAATCAGATCCGTATTGACCGTGAACCCCGCATGAAGTATATGATCACGGAATACAATAATCTCAGTGAGGTGTTGTTCGCTGAGACCGACTTGGGGAATTATCGCCCTTTTGCTTGCCAAAATGAGTTTGAGCTTCAGGAAGAACGTGCAGATGAAGTATTACTGGTATTGTGTAGTCCCTCGGTGGGCTCCGCACAAGTGCCCCCAGATGCAGGAATGTTGATGGAAGCTAATAATGAGCCGGATAGAAATGACGACTAAGGATTGCTAGATGGATTCTAGGAATTCATGGAAAAATGCGCAAGGGATCAGCTCAGCCTAGGAGCTAAAATGAATTTCCAAGACCTCTCATTGCTGAACTGGTGTAGGGTCCACAATGCTGCTCACTCCGAATTTGACTGTTGCTTGTGCCAAGCAGTAGTCGAGCATGTTAAGAGGGTCGCCGCTCCACTGACAGGAACACCAAAGGAGGCGCCAACAGAACCGCCTATTGATCATTGCCTTGAACCTAAAAACCCCCCTAAGATCACAAGGCCTGCCGTCCAACCGAAAGAGAACGAAGGCTCAATCAAACCTAAAGATAAGGAATCCTCCTCGTGCTGGATGCTCCGGTTTGATGGATCAAAGTCAAGGCAAGGAGCTGGAGCGGGGATCAAACTCATCTGTCCAACGGGTAAGACATTTCTCGCTGCCCATCGATTGCAATTTTATTGCACCAATAACATAGCAAAATATGAGGCCTTAGTCCTTGGCCTTCTTATGGCCTTGAAGAAAAATGTGAAAGTGCTGCAAGTCTTCAGGAATTTCGCACTTGTAGTTAAACAGGTCAGGAAATTGTACTCTTGTCATGATCGAAGACTCACCAATTATCGACATAGGGTTTGGGATCTCCTCGAGGGCCTAGATGCATTCAATATATAATTGATCCCTCATGCTCAGAATCGCACAGCTGATGCCTGGGCTCAAACAGCCAACACTCTACAACCCCTCTCTTTGTTTGGGCTCAAGAAGTTCGCTGTTGAGCTAACATCTATGCCATCAGTCTTAGATAATATTACTCACCTATAGGTCTTCAATGATGATAAGCATATCCTCCAGTTCATCACAAGTTCTGACATCTTTGCAGCCTAAATAATTGATGAAGCTGATCCACAGGAGGCTGAATTGGACATAGAGGGGGTTATCAATCTAAAAACCAACACGATCCCCAGAGGTATGGTCAGCTGGAGCGTGTATTCGACTTGGATCAGATTAGGGATTAGGATCGAAAAACAAAAAAGGAGGCTATAAGCAACCAGTGCAACGCTCACAACCTGGGAACGACCGAGGATACCAAGAATGTTTTTGTTGGAAAGGTATGCACACCCAAAAAAAAGAAGGGAATCACAGATGCTTTACACAGATATCCTGACATGGTGGCATGGAGTTATGAAGATTTAAAAACGTACGACACCTCTGTCATCACACACACCATCCTTCTAAAGACTAAGGTAAGGCCATTCCGTCAGCGGCAGCACCCTATCAATGCCTTGTTAGAACCTATTGTTTACAAGGAGGTGCAGAAATTACTTTCAGCAAGAATCATCTCCCCAGTCAGGCACTCCATGTGGGTGGCTAATTTGGTCCCGGTCAGGAAAAAGAATGGAGAGATCAGATTATGCATGGATTTTTGCAATCTCAATCGCGCCTCAGAGAATGACAAATATCCGGTGCCTTCACTAGATGAGGTGCTGCAAGTCGTCAACGGCTCCCAGATGATGTTGTTCCTCGACGGATACTCTGGGTATAATCAAGTAATGGTACAATACGAGCATCACCACAAGACTGTGTTCACCACTAAGTGGGGGATGTTTGCATACAAAAGAATATCGTTCGGGTTCATTAACACCGGCGCCACTTTCCAACGCGCCATGGATATCGCTTTCAAGGACCTGATTAGCAAATGTATAATCATCTATATGGATGATTTGACCATATTCTCCAAGAAGCGAGGTGATCACATCTCCGACCTATGCAAAGTATTTCAGAGATGCCGGGAATTCAGGATTTCTCTCAACCCCAAGAAGTGCATTTTTGGAGTGACCGAAGGTAGATTACTCGGGCACATCATATCCGAGTAGGGAATCTCCATTGATCTTGAATGCATTGAGTCGTTACTCAAGATTCAGCCCCCGGGCAGCAAGAAGGAATTGAAATCTTTCTTCAAAAAGATCAATTTTGTCCAAAAATTCATCACAGGTTTTGAGAAAATTGTCAAACCTCTCAATGCCATGCTCAAGCAGGATGCTAAAGTTGAGTGGACGCCAGATGCCAAACAATCCTTTGAGGAAATCAAACAAGCCATCCCTGAGGTGCCTATATTAGTCAGTCTAGATTATCTGAAGTCGTTCTATATCTACTCATTTGCTTCAGAGCACTCCTGTGCTAGCATGTTAACCCAAAAGAATGACGAAGGAAATGAGCATCCGATCACCTTCATGAGTGCCCCCCTCAAAGATGTTGAATTGCATTACCACAACATAGAAAAGCAGGCGTACGCTCTCATTAGGGGAGTAAAGAAATTTAGACACTACATTCTACGCAACAAGGTGTTCGCCATCGTCCCCGACCCAGCAGTCAAAATGCTACTCATGCAAAACGAGTTGGGCGAATAGAGGGCTAAGTGGGTCACCCTACTCCAAGAATATGATATGGAGATCCAACCAATGAAATTGGTAAGAGGGCAGGAACTCACCCGTACAATGGCCGAGACAGTAGCACAGGTCGGCCTTGAACTCACGGTACAACAATATCAGATTGAAGACGTCTCTCCGGGAGAATGGTACAAGATGTCATTTATTATTTGCTTAATCATAAGTTCCCACCGCATCTACAAGGAGTTCAGAAAGAGGGCCTTAAGATTGAAAAGTAATGGCTATATGTTACAAGGGTCCATTCTCTATAAGAAGAATCACGAGGGCGTTTATCTAAGATGCCTTGGCAAGGAGGAAGCAGAACGCGTTTTCAGGGAGTTTCACAATAAATTTGGTACGGGCCATGGCTCGGGCTCTTCTACAGCACACCAAATATTAAGGGCGGGGTATTATTGACCAACCGTCTTCAAGGATGCCCATTGCCATGTTCGTTCCTGTCATATGTGCCAGACCGCTACCACCAGGGAGAGGAATGCTGCTGTCCCACTGTAGCCCGTCTTGGGAAATTAAGGCCTTTTTTTTGCACAATTAAGGGTCTGGAAACTTCATCGATTACATTAAGCCCTCCATGCGTCTGCGAGGACAATTTACATTTTGGTACTTTCACCCGATTATTGTACTAGATGGACAGAAGCAATAGTTTGTAAGCATTGTACAACTGAAGTAGTTACTAATTTCTTAGAAAGTTTCATCTTAAATCGCTTTGGTTGTCTGTATGCTTTGGTATGTGATAATAGACCTGCCTTCACCTCATTCACAAATTTACTAGGTGAGTTTGACTATGGGATTTCCCTCAAATTCTCATCCAATTACTATCCTCAGGGTAATGGCCTTGCCGAATCCACGAATAAGAATTTGATTACTGTGATCAAAAAGCTATTAGATAGGAACCCCAAGGACTGGCATACCCAGCTCCATTTTGCCCTTTAGGCTGATCGCACCCGCCATAAGGCTGCCCTTGGTGATTCTCCGTTCCACCTTGTCTATGGCCTTGAGCCTATATTCCCCATCCACCTGAAGATTCCTACTCTTCAGTTCATCAATGATTTTTATGAAGGTGGAGATTATAGGGAAGCTCGTTTAGCTGAACTTTTACATTTAGAGGAAGTTCGAAACCGCGCAATAAAAAATTTCGCCAAACATTAGGGCGTAGTTAAGAGATGGTTCGACCGCCGAGCCAAAATCAAGGCCTTTAGGATTGCAGATTTGGTCCTATATTGGGACAAGGCCCATGAAAAGAAAGGGGGACACAACAAATTCGACAAGCTCTGGCTTGGCCCCTTTCAAATAGCTGAGATTTTGGGAGATAATGCCTTCCGCCTAAAAAACTTAACCGGTGAAAATGTCTCGTTGCCAGTCAATGGGCAACACCTGAAGCATTACTTCCAGGCTTGAGCTCCTTCGAGCTCTTTGTTGTAAATACCGGTACATAGGTTAGAGTAGTTGCTTTCTTGCTTGTTTGAGTTGTTCGCGTCGCTTTTTGCTTTCTCCCTCCCGATAGTTTTTGTTTCGAAGGTTGTTTCCTGCTCCTTTGTGATGGCCATGCTTGCCTGACAAGCAGTTCACTTTGCTGACCGTTCTTCGTGTTCTTTGGCTAAACATTCACTTTAGACTATTGGTTTTTGTAAAGCTGTCTGCGAATGATTTCCCTGTCTGAATTCTGCTGAGAACTTGACCCTTCGCTGGATCTTCTTACCCACATCTCGGATCTCGCACAAATTACATAATAATAAATTCTGAAGGACCGTGTTATGGTTGTCATGACACCCAAGTGAGTGAAAAATCTTAAGTCTACTCCAATGACCACTGCAATCTCAAACCCATTATAGGCTTCAATGCTTACCCGGTCGAGCTAAATGGTAAAAGAGAAGTGAAATATCAAAGCAAAAAGGAAGAGAAGAAACTCTGAAAAAAGAAAATAAAAGACCGTATGAGCGTTCAGATAACTCTACCGGGGCTATGGACGCCCGGCCGGCAATAGAGCAATATCCATGAGATTGTAGTGACAACTCTGTCGGGGCTATGGATGCCTGACTGGCAGCGGGGCAATGTCTAGGTTACTTTTGGTGTTAGGCAACTTATGTAGCTCACTTGGTTAAAGTAATAACCCTGGTTACTATCCCTAGGAAATGAATGAACTCACTTCACACACACTTTCGAGATGTCATGTAAGCTGACCCAATTAAGGATCTCGTTCTCCCAGATTCATCCTGGGAAGCCGCTCCTAGTCTGCGAAACCAGAGATTCTGGGTCCTGAATGAATATTTATCCCTAGAACGCTCCAAAGCGTTCTCTAGCGGAGTTGCCATTTGTTGTGCCCTTAGCACACACACCCCGTTCGGAACGGGGACCCTCTTTTCTTTCGCCTTGTCAGGTCTTTTAGGGCTGCCTTGTTTTGCGTGCCCCTCTTTTTTGACGTTCTGCATGGTCGATATTACTCCAAGGTTACATCCTAAAATCGATCGTGCCTCCCTTTTGGTTTTTGCTTCCCTTCGGGGCCTCGTGGGTTCCTTTGGCATTGTTTGGCCCTAGACGGCCCTGGGTCCCTCCAGGCCCGGGCCTCCAGGGTTCCCTTATCGGGCTTCCCCCTATCATTCGTCGCCCTTTGCGGCGTTTCCCGGGTGTCTTTCCGCCCTCCGGAGCCAGCCCTGCCATCTTCTGTTCGGAAGTCTTCGAGGATTTCCCGGACGGCCCCTGCTCCTTCGGGCCCCGGGCTCCGGAAATCCGTGTCTGGACTTCCATCCCAGGACTACCGCCGCCGTTCCCCATATAGCACGAGGTCTTTGGCGGCAAACTCCTGATGGCCTTCTGCCCTCTGGGCCCCAAGCATCCGGTCGCCACCGTCGCAAAGTCAACGCAAAATCTCGCGGCGGCCGGCGTCTCACGTCCCTCCGGCCTCCGAGCCCCGGTGTCTCATCCACCGCCGTCGATCTAATTTGAATTCCACCAACCTTTTGGCACGGTCGTACCTATAATAAATGATCACATTAATGGCAGATAGGGTATATAATGTATGGTCCACCAATTTCATTTTCACTTAGCGAATTGGAGCGAGTTGATAAAGCCAGCATCTGGAGCCCACTGCAATCGGCGTTGTCATGATCATCCGTGCTTGCATCGCTCCGTCGATCCCCGCTGGATTCTGCACCTGCCCGCTTGGCGTATCCGAGGTAGGCTATTCCCTTTTGCCATCTTATTTTTTTTGTCATTTTGGGGATTTCGTTAAAATTGAACAAGTAATTAAATTGCATAAAGTTGAAGAACACCCAGGCGCGCCCACAACCCACGTTTTAAAAGTTTGCCGAACCGTCGCAATATCCGTTGCCGCCGACTCGGGACTTTCCTCGATCGCAGCTGCTCTTCAACCAGGGCACTCAGCCACCCCGAGCCCGATCTCCGCTTTCATCGCCGCCTATCGAGCTGACATTGAAAACCTCACAGCGGCTAGCATGTCGTGTCCTCCCGGGCTCCGGGTTTCGGGCCTCCTGTTGCCGTCTTGCTCCGCCAAAATCTTCGCTGCCACGCTGCCTTCCGGGCTCGGCCGTCCGGAGTTCCATCTTCGGAACTTCGTGACGGTTCCGCCGTTCTCCACGGCGGAACCCTGCCGGCGCCCCACCCTTTGGGCCCCGAGGAGGTCCTCGCCCTCGCAAGTAGACGGTTCGAAAATCCTTCATGCAGCAAGTGCCTTGCGGCGGCCGAAACGTCACATTTGCCGCCTACCCTCCAGGTCCTGGGTTTCCCTTAGCCGTCTGGGGGTAGCCTAAACTTTGCCCTGCCCTAGGGACCCTCCAGGCCTGACCGTCCGGAGTTCTGTCTCCAGAACTCCGTGACGGTTCTGCCGTCGTCCACGGCGGAACCCTGCCGGCTGTCCTATCTTCGGGCCCCGTAGGTACCTTCGCCGCCGCCGTCGCTCGCTTGCTACCAAACCTCGCGGCGGCCGTCGTCTTCCGCCTGCTGTTCGCCGGGTCCCGGTCCATATTTCACCGCCGCCATTCAAATAAACGTAGAATATCTCCCGGCGGCCGCTAGCCCGCGTCGTTCTGCCTCCCGGGTCCTATGACGCTTTTCGCCACCATAATCTGACCGCTGTCATAACCTAGTGGCGACCGTCACCATGCGTCCTCCCGTGGGCTGGACTCCGGGGGTCTCCTCGCTGTCGTCGCTGATCAGCGCTACCTATATCTCTCAACGGCTAACCTCCGTCGGCTCCCCGCCCTCCGGGCTCCGGTCTTGTCCTCGTCGCTCCCGTTCAAAGTGGTCGAAGATTACGCGGCGGCCTTCGCGACGCACCCTCCCGACCTTCGGGCCCCGCCACTCCGAATGCCACCTGGTCCAAATGTAATATCTCATTGTCGGCCGTCTTTTTGCCTCCCGGACTCCGGCCCTCAGACTTTTGTTGCCGGACTTCCTAGGCCGAAATTCTGCCCGCTATTCGCTGTCTCCAACGGCCGCCCCTTAGCTACCTTTCGGCTTGAAACCTCCGAAGTTCCTTAAATCAATCCAAACTGACTCAAATCCTGAATCTGACTTTGACCCACGCCCTAAATCATGTCGTTCTCCATCTTGGGCCTCTTAAAATACCAAAATTTGGCCGACGGGGGTCTCCGGGAACTTTCGGTCGTGTTTTCCTTCCCAGACAGCATTCCTGCCAGGGAAGTCCGGCCCTCTAGGCCCGGATTATCCAAATGATCTAAAATGAAATCGATATCATCTGAGGATAAAGTTATGGTGTATTTGAATAATTATCTAGATGATATGCTCATGATATGGACTAACATTAATGCTGTTGATGTTTTGTGGTGCTGACTTCGCCCTTTGCTTGGAGAATATATGGAATCGGCAGCAGAAACTTCAGGGGCCTCCGCCGAAAAGGATAAAGGAAAGAAATCCAGAAGGGCTGTTAGGGGAAAAGACTATAAGGATCAGATGAAGTTCCAATTTCAGGGTGAACCACTCCAGTCAAAGGTCTCGACTGACTAGAGAGAGATCTTAGATACCAATATCGGCCAGGTGGACATAGATGAGTTCACCTAGAGGGTCAAGGTCGACTCTAAAACAAAGAATGCCAGGTTGATACGCCAAAGTGGAATCGCCAAAGCTGCCGGCTTCCCTCCGTCTCTAATAGCACCTGAATTAGTAATGGCTTGCCGAGAAGCCTACTAGATGGATATCAGAACAATCGTGGATAAGGAGGGGAATATCCTCGCCGACATGTGTCCGGAAGGAATCACAAAAACCTTCCACATTCCCACACTCCCACATATGCAGATCCCCACGTTGGAGCAGTGTCAGGCAGCATGGGAGGCCAATCCATTGGGCTGCAAGAAGTCAATTAACATTTACTAGCTTAAGGAGAAATGGGGCAGCACTGCAAAGGTTCCCCAAGAGCTATTCTGCAGTGATTTTCAAGAAGATTATCATGACTTGGTGACTATGCTAAGCAGGGTCATGGGCCTCCCAGCAGCCGCCTACTTCCAAGAGTGGATGGCTTACTACATTGAACAAATCATACGAGGCAATGAGGACGTGAAAACTAAGATCTCATTCGACTGGGGGAGTATCATCAGCAACTGCTTCTACGAGTAGTTTGTAAATGTCAAGAAAAGCTCCAAGTTCTACATGACCTTGTACCTGGTATACTCCTTGGCAGGACAGAGACAATATAGTGGACTATCTATGGTGCCGGATCAGGATCACAAGTGAGCGCTCAAGCCTTTTGACTGATACCCTCAACTACAATACCGCAACTTCAAAAAGGAGTACTGCCGAGTCAATGACACCTTCATTGGCCATATTATCAGATTGATAGTCGGGGACTTCAAGAGAAGGGTATCCCACAGCGCTCGGACACTCCTGAAGGAGTACGCCTTTCTTTTCATCCAATTCCCCAAGTTCACTTACATCCGTGCCCAAGGATTCACTGAACAGTTGAACAAGTTGCCGAGATACCCGAATGACCAGATCATTCTCCTAGAGCTTTCTCGGCAGCTCCAACACATTCAGACGGTCTTTGGCAACAAGCAAGTAGAAGGGATCCCCTATCCCATGACTCTCGGCCAGGGCCAGTATCGATTGGAGATATCTCAATGCGCTGGCAACTCAGAGAAAGAACTTAAAGAATATAACTTTGAATGGTACATGGCTCGCCCACGAATGGACCCACGCGGCCATGTCAGGAAGGCGCTAGGGCTGGCATATGCCCACAAGTACTATGTCGAAGATTTCTGGGCAGATTGTAAAGATGATAAGGAGGTCCGCATGAGACACTACATGCGAATGACAGTACAGTTTTTGAGGAGGGTGCAGCTATTTCCGGTGCCTGATCAGCTTGAGGAGGATGAGTCCACCCTTGTGCACCCGAGGTACCCTACGGTTTCCGACTTGGCAATCCCCTCCATCGACTGGGACGAGCAAGAGGTCGAGGACCTGGATACTATCATGTAACCAATTATAGCTCGCATGAAGGAGTGGGTCGATGGGCAGGTGGCACAACTGAAACAACAGGGGGTGGCTTTAACATACGAAGCGCTCAAAAGTGAGCCAAGCACCACGGAGGACGTTTCTGCCTCCCCATCAGCTGGTGAGACTTCCAAGTCTCCCCCCATCACCAGGTCCCAAAAAAGGAAGGAAGCAGAAACAACACAGTTTGCGGACCCCAAAGAACAAGCAACGAAGGACATGGGAGGCTCATCTCCCAAGAAGCTCAAGAGGACCATGATCACAACAGAGGCGCAGCCTCCCTTGCTTCTTCCTCCCCTGACGGGTGTGCTGCCCACCTCTCAGGTTGCAATTGCCTCATCTCCATAGGCGGTGGATATTTCTGTTCACCTTGCCTCTTCGCCCCCGGCCGGGTCAATAATCAATATCGACTCTTCCTCTAGCATGACCACTTCCCCTTCCTCTGCTGCTGCCATGTCACCCATTATGTCCCTCCCACTGGCAACAATACCATCGCCTGTCCCCCTTTCCACCATACCCGAGGCTATTACCCGGCACCTGCAGAGTCTCCCCTCCGAGCTCTCACAAGTCCTAATGGACCCTGTTCTCCAGGCGGCCCTTGCCCAAGCCCTCACAACAGCTCAGCCTTCGCAACCGCCAATAGGTCCACCAGCCATGGAGGCCACAATACAGATTTCCAAAGAGTTGGAGGAGCTGGAATAGGAGGCTTCGAAGCCTACCGAGGAAGAGGCCGATGATTACTATGAGCAACCCGAATACGAGCACATAACCATTGACAAGGTGGCCTACGAGGGAGAAGAGACGGGCTCTTCCAAGGGCAGGGATGGAGAAGATGGCTCAGGTGCCAAGGAAATTATTTGGGTTTTTGATGATGACGTTGAAGAAGAATTGGCTTAGCAGCCAAAGGATGTTGGGGAGGAGGCAGAGCAGTCGCCACGTGGTAAAGAGGGACAGCAGCAAGAAGAGCAACCTAAAGAGGATGTCACTGAGGCTGAGACCCACATTATGAAGAGCCCTGAGGCCGAGGCTATTGAAGAAAAGAAAGAAGAGGAGGCAATGAAAGAACAAGATCCCACACAAATATTGACCACCAAGGTACCCGTTAAGCACCTCATGTTTTATCAAGACTCTGACGAGGAGGAGGATGCTGCCAAGGAAAAGGAAGAGCTTCAAAAGGAAAAGGAGGCAGAAGTCTTGCCTCTAACTGAAGAGGGTGAAGGCAGCCATGATGCACCCAAGGACAAGTCTGCCATGCCCGACTGGTTGGAAAAGTAGCTTGAAAATACTACTCCTATTCTGAGCAACACGAGGTCGAGATTGGAAGCCATCTTGGCTCGATCCCTGACCACAACTAAGAAGGAGAAGAAGCCTAAGGTCCGTTCCAAGATAACCATGGACGCTTCTGGATCCCAGGCAGCACAAGTAGCAATGCCAAATGTTGACCAGGCCAGAGTTAGCTACAATATCTTTATAATTGACCTAGGGACAGCAACCAGGGAACAGAAGGTCAAGCACCTCGAAGAGTCGGTGGCCATGGTGGTGCATCTAATTAAATAGGACAAGGTCACCAAGGACGAGCTAAAGGCACATGTTGCTACCCTAACTGACTACATCTAGCAGTGGTCTTCAATAGAAAACCTCCCCACTACCTCTACAGCTGTGCCACAACTACTCTCCAAGGAACAGATAGATAAGCTGGAGAGGAGGAAGAACTTGGAAAGGACCACTGAGGATTGGTTCCAACAGGTTATAAGCATTGGAAACATAGGGATCGGCTTGGCTATGCAAATAGCGAACATGTTCCTGAGCCTGATCCAATCCCTGGAAGGCACAAAGAAACTCTACGCTGGCTTCCCTGTGATCTATGACTCTGCCTTCCTGAGGGTTGAGGCCATCCTTCAAATGCCAGAAAGCACGTGGCAAGAAAAGCTAGAGCTGAAGAAGGAAGATCACTGGTTGGTGGACGTATGGCGCAGAGACCTCATCAACCGAAAGGAGAGGATGGAACAGATCCAGAGCAGGGTGGATCTGGATATCGCATGGATCAAATAAATCCGGGCAGAATGCGCCGAGTACCTTAAGCTGATAACATGCCATGATATGCCCACAGTGCAATTGGATGCAGAAATGGTCAAGCCATACTTTGAGGAAAAGATGGACGGGACAGCTGGAGATATCACAACAGACTTCCTGAGTTTTGCTGCCCGTGCCTTCGATCGATCAGAGCTGTTTAGGGATCAAGGCTCTAAGTATGATGAAGACTAGAAGCGGCTAGAGGAGAATGCCAAGGAATGGAGCTATCAGAAGTTGAGATGCGAAGTCCTCGAGATCAACAAGATCCAGGCCGTCATCTTCAAGTACATTGAACATGCAGCCTCTGAGGAGCGAGAAGAGTAGCTACAGCCAAGAAAACAGCAATTAGCTACAGGACGAAAAAGCAATAGTGTCATCCACTAGATGACGAAATAGGGAAAAGACAAAAGATATTTTTTAATTGTAAATCTATTTGGGGGTAGGTGAAACCCTATTTTGTAATGAATCTTGGCCACACAATGGAAATGAATCTTGGCCATTCATTTGAATTTTGAAAAACTATAAATAGAGCACTCCCCTCATTTGCAAAAGTGAGAGTTGAGTTGTTGTAAAGACATGCTGCAGAAATTTATAAGAAATAGCATTGACTTGGTGCATTTCCTTGTTTTCTCTTATTTCATTTGATTCACTTCTCCAATATTAGATGTTTAGCTTAGATCTCTTTGCTTTTTAGTTAGCTGTTTATTGCATTTGGGTAAATCTTAGGAATGCTGTTTGGTGTTTATGAAAATTTTTGCACTGTTGATGATCCCTTAGTCCATACTTTTTGCTATTTGCTGAAGGTAGATAGTTGTGCGAAGTTAGCCTGGACTTGATTAAAGCTGCCCCAAACACTTATCTTTAGTTCATGCATGTATGTGGTGGATGAAGGATAAAAATCTGCAGCCCTTAGAAGATAGCACAATTTCCATGATACTGTGAAATCCCTGGTTAAGTTGGATAATGTTTTAAGGAATTGTCCATTGCAGGAACTCCATTGTCACTATTCATTGCAAGTTTCAGACTTAGGAACTTTCCTTCCTCTTCGCTCTTTTTCACCTTTTTTAGAAACTGAACAATACCAAGGTTCATTGCACATTATAAAGCCAAATCTAACAACCAGATGGAGTTTGAGACTGCTGTTTGAACCTATAGCCAACACATAACTGCTTTCATGCTAAGAACTCCTTTTCGAAGATCCAACTTCATGCTTCGCATCCACACTTTGTATTTCTGTAAGGCCGCCTTGTGATTCCAACAAATCACATCAAACTACTGAGGTATCTAAGCACTGTCATGACCTAACACTCGAGAGACCTTGGGATAGTGTTTTGCAACTCGATTGTGGGAGATTGTCTTTCAAGAGAGGTAGTGCACCTAAGCACTGCCTGTGTTGAGAAGTGCATAAAAACACCATCAACATGTGTTAGAATTTGTCTCCAAGTGGTGATATGGGGGTGATGCAAAAGGTTTCAGATTTGTTTGTTCTAGACAGTGTTGATATGACATAATTTTTTAATTCTCAGGAGAAGCACTTTGATCGTCAATTTTCAATACAACTGGGAGAGTGTTTCATAATTCATAACAATGAGAGAGATAATGAGGAATTTATCGTTGAATATGCATGCATTTTACATATTGAAGATAACAAGGGTTTGTCCCATGATGATGTAGAATTTGAATTGCTGAATGATGTAGGGATTTTGGCCCAAGCTGAGCATGATGATTTTCTAAAATCTTGCAATAACAATGATAGAAAAGATTGCATGAATGTTTTCAAGAAGAATCTAATGAACTCGAGACAAAACTAGGTATTTGATAGGGGAAAGTGTGGTTTGAGTTTCAGATCATAACAACTCAGAACAGGTGAAGTTGAAACACAAAGGATTAAGGGTTGCCAGTGCATGGACAATTCTTGCTTATCCTCTTTAAAATTCTTTTCCATGCACAATAGTTTAGGGTTTTTCTCATCTCCATTTTTCTTTCATTTTCCTTTTATTCCATCATGCTTCATGTTCATTCCAACTCCCATTTTGCTCATTTTGTGTCTGGTCTACTCACCCAAAGATCTGGATCCTTGCAATGATCTTACTATCATTCATCCCCAGACAGAGCCACTATTGGAACTGTAAAATTCTGATAATTTTTTATGTTGTCCATACCCATGCATTTTCCAAATGAGTTCTACATTGAGCACAATTTCCTCTCATGATATTTTTACCCACATTTTTCCCATATAGCCCCATAAAATCCATTGGGTCATGCATTTTCCGTATTACATTTCCTATTAGCATAAGTTCATAACTGTCTCCCTGACCCATTGAGTATTCTTGTTAAAAGGAGTCTGTGTTGCCTATCAGCAGGACTCCTTTTATATCATAGTGGTTGGATTTTACTTACAGACATCGTTCGACAAGACTTTTTCTTTGTTTCAGTGATAGTGGAGGCTTCATATCAGCAAAAGTTGAGGCATCATTATAAATTCATAGCGAACCCTTTTGGTCTTACCGACAAGCACATTGAAGATTCACTTCAGCTAGACATGTTGCTTTCAGTGTGAGGTCATAGTGAATTTACATTGTCACATCGACCGGTGGCGGGAAGATACATACCGATAAAAGTTAGAGTTATCGAAATGAGGTCTTGGTGAGTGACCTTCGGTCTTGTTGACATTACACAAGGGGTTTCTATCGATTGGCTTTCCGCAAGAGGTTGATATGTCTTGATGACACACAAGATGAATAAAGGGCTTTCGGTGAAACATAATGTGGTCTACGAGAGGTCTCCTCAACATCACGAGGTCATGGCGAAAGAAAATGAGGAAAAATAAATGCTGCTCGGTGAGAAAACTACTTGTGTCTCAGCGATTGGAAAGAATATAACATATGTGCTCTTGACTTGACATAAGGTATTTGATATGATTTCTCCCCGATGGTAGAAGGTCACCGCGAAAAAGAAAGAACTAAGGGGGCAACTAACAGTGATATAACTGCCTTTGGGATACTTACGGGGATGTCTTGGCGACTGTTTCATTGATGATCAATAAAAATTCAAATACTATTGGCCGAAATGTGAAAGCTCAAATATAGTTGTTGGCTAACTTGGATTTTGAAATGATGTGTCTGTTCAAATGCATATGTATAAATATTCATTCCCAATTGTGAAAGGAGAGGATAAGATGAGATTTTAGGAAATACAATAGGTAGATTAGAATGGATACAATAGAATAAATTTCTCAGATCAGAGACTATGGTGCATGTTTTCAAATGGAGATTTCAATGAAAATCAGTTGGTGTGGCAGTTTATTTCTGGTGTCAATTGTCTGTTGAGTTTATTGAAAGGTGTTGCTAAGCTGTCTTCAATTTGATTCTTTTTGGTTGTTTAAATTGATATAACAAGTTTATTTTCAGTTTATCAGTGCACATTTTTTGTATCTGTGTGATTAATTAACTGGTTCTCTCAAGGAGAGATTAAATCCTTTTGGTTGATCATAGTAATTAGGGAGATTCATTTGGATTATTAAAGTAGAGCTTAGTAGTCATAATCTTGCATGTTTATACAAGTTATAAACAAAATATATGCCAACAATTTGAGTTTCTATGAGAGTAAGTTGCCCACTTCTATTTCATTTGACTCAGCATACCCAATAAGGAACTGGTCTCTGCACTTCATCATTTGGATTCATTCAGTTTCCTTACATTTGTTAATTAAGCATTTTAGGATTTAGATTAAGAAGATTGCTATTGCTATTTGTACCATGTTTGATTTCATTTGTTCAGTTCCATCTGCCATTGTGGACAAATCATTGTAAGATAGTTAATCATAAATCAAGTTTGCTTCATTTAGATAGGTACACCCTCCTAGGTTAGTAGCACTTGAACAGTGGAAGGTTGAATTCTTTTGACCTTGTCTATTACCCTAAAATGTATCAAGAGATTGGCAGCCTCTTGAGGCATCCTACCTGCATTTTTGAGAGCTAACAGGTCGGATCAACAGAACTTAATAATATTTGCAATTAGTTAGCCCAAAAACATAAATAATTTGAATGTGTATCCAAGAAAGTCAACTACACAATAGTTATGACCCATAATTAAACATCCAATTAAGATAATTTAACTTTATATAACTATTGTACACCCTTTGCACTAAGTCTACTCTAATAAGCAAATAAACTGAAAATGTCCTATTAGACCTCTAAAACCACGTGGCCAAAAATAAAACAACACAGGATTCAATGATAAGGTTTTCCACGTGCTTGATAAACAATCTCAGTGATCCACAACAAGAAGTGATGATCTGGTGAAGCTATTAGACAAGATACCCTATTCTTTTGGTAACACACAGTCTTCTACTTTCACTTCCAGTGTGACTGAATGCATAACTGTGGACCAAAATGATGACTCCAGTTGCCATCAATGACAACACATGAACCCAAAAACTACATCCACATGAGCCATATGCCAACAATCTCCCCCTTTGGCATTGATGGCAACACTTAGTGAAAAATGACTAAGTGTCGAACCAAATAAACATTCTACCAAAATACAAAATACTACACCACTGCAAAATATTACTCCCCCTATGAATATGTTTGCATTTTTCACATACACTCTCCCCCTTTGGCATCAATGACAAAATTTAGGATTTTTTTTTCAAAACTGTACAAGTATATCCAGAGACTTACAAAAATGTGAAGATGTCTACAAAGACATTCTTCAGTCCTTGTAGTTTTGAGTGCCAGATACCTCTCAAACTCTCTAGAATGGTAATATGACCACATAGAAGATAAGCCATGGTTTCTACAGCTTCCAAACTCATAGGATTAGGAGTGATCAGAGCACTTTTTCCTTCTTTTAGAGTGTTTGTCATTGTCTCAATTTGTGGACTTATCAGCTTCCTGAATTCACTTACTCTGCTAACAACTCTTTCATTTTCAAAATTCAGAGTCTGTAATTGGTCAAGCAAGGATATTACTTTACTATCTTGCTAGCACATACTACTAGAAAAGGGATCAAAAGTATTGGAAATATTGGCTAATTGCTGCTCAATATCTTTGATCTTTTTCTCATTTTCCACAGTGAATTTTGATAAGATTAGGAAAGATTTGTACATATTTCCACCTTTAGTTATAGCACCTTCGATATTCTGTATACAGGTTGCTAGAAGTTTCTTGTCCTTGGCAATAAGATTGATTAGGCTTCCTATTCTTTCCTGCTTATATTCCTTTTTCACTTGAATCTGAGCTAAAACCTCAAAAGACTTGAAATGAGAGTCTACAAAGCTTATTAATCTCTTCAACTCACTAGAGGGGGATCTTGAAGGATCCATAACAAGAGTAGGCATCGAATTTTGTAAAGCTTCAAATGTAAGTTTCAGCAACTCACTATCTTCAATATGGGATTTCAATATTTTCTCATTGGCTTTATCTTGAGCTATCTTAGAAACTTTCAACATCTGGATTAGAGACAGTGTAGACAAGTTGATTGAACTCTCATCAAATTCTAAATTTGATTCTTCCTTCTATTCCAATAGAGATTCCTTTACCTTTTCTAGACTGATTTCAAGATTCTTTCCTTTGTCAATCTTAGATTGAGCTTCCGGAGTGACTTTTTGAAAAACCTTTTCTTCACTAGACACTTCTTTCTCTTCGGCTATCTCTGCACTTTCGACTTAGTCACAACAGGTGTTTCAGTGTTTACATCATTGGGGGAAGTTAGAATATCTTCAAATATTAGAGGATTAATATTCTCATCATTTTCATTTCCTACTTCTGACTTACTTCCACATTCACTTCCTCATGATTTTGATCATATACAGTATTGACTTCCTCAATATTTATCTTTTCTTTTGACAGAAACTCTTCTAGAATAGTCTTGGTTTCATTGATAACAATTTTAGTGTCACCAATCATGATTTTATTGAATCTTGACTTGCTTTTGAATTCATTTTTAACTTTTAGGAGGAGTGTATCCAATTCTTCACTTCCCATCTCAGGGAATAGATCAGCAAGGACTCTTTTCCTCATTTTTTCTTCCTCTGTCCTACCATACTCCCTTCTTGATTCCAAAGCTTTGTATAGGATTTTGGGTAAGCCAGACATGATTTCCACTAGATTTTTACTAAAATCATTCAAATTCTTGACATCAGCTTCTTCAAGAATCAACTTACCAGAATCATCAAAGAACTCATATAGATCACATAATGGTTTGAGATTACCATTAGCTACTACTGCATTCTCAACTTCTTCTACTGACAAGCTAGAATTGACAATTTTGGGCTTCTTCTAAGCTTCTTCATTTTTTGTTGGAAGGCTTCCTTTTATTCAATTTGACTACTTGACTCCTGGTTGCCTTCAATTCTCTTACTATTTCTTCTGAGTCTGTCTCTTCTCCTTCATCTTCAGATGTAGCTTTATAGGTCCTTGAGCTTTTATTTTTCTTCCCTCTTCTAGAGGCTTTGGCCTTAGTTGGCTATGTAGTAGGGGAACACCTAGTTGATCTGGTGTTATGAGAAAATATTCCTAGACCAGTTGTAGATGCCTTTCCCTTCTTTTGAGCTGCTTCAACTTCATCTCTTTTCCTTCTGATTTCTTTCAGTTCCCTGATTAGAAAACCTAGTTGTTCTATAATGATTTCTATTTCCTTTCTTATCTTCCTAGTTGACTTGGGATTATTCAATTCATAATGAACTTGAAGGCTCTTTTCTGCATAGGTTCTGAATCTTTCTACATTGGGATCCAGTGGAGAATTCAGTATATTTTTTTCCACTTCATAGCCCATAGACATGATCTAAACAACTCTTGGATCAGCCACCTCCATGTGACATTGGTCAATGTCTACCATGAAGCATACAAAATCCTTATACTTTTCCACTATAGCTTTAGGAATCCTCTCTCTGGCATGCATCGATTTTTGAAATGTTTTGAAATGACCCCAAAGGATTGAGTTATGGGTCTCTCAGTCACCAAGATTGCATAGCATGTCTGAAATCTCTATAGCCATTAGAATATCATTTCTCCATTGAACTTTTCCAATACCCGGTACCTCACCTGAGAAGTAAAAATATAGGCATATTAATAGGTTCCCAAATTTGAAGACATTCTTTTTATCCTTTATTTTCCTCAGATTTTCCAAGAGTTTCCCTTTGAGCACTTCACATAGATCATAGTCCACATTTTTCTTGATCATCTCATATGCAGTGTAGATGGTAGTTCCGGATACAAAATTTTCCCGAATTGAATGGTAAATATTATACCCTATTATCATGGATGCAAATCTTACATCGATTGTGGAAATGTGACTTATAGTCATTTCCCTTTTCTCCCAGTGCGAGCTAGTCACTTTTGTGACATCATCATTCTTTATCGACTTCAATACTGGAAGTCTGCTAGAAGAATTTAAGCTAGTAACAGTGAAAATAACTTCCTTGGTAATTTTAAATGGGATACCAAGCCACATAAATTCATCATGCACTCGGCTTAGAATGTAATGAACCCACTTATCTTCCTCAAATATGGGAAACCTCATGAATTGAGCAAATTTCTTGTCCACTAGGGTTTTAAATTTAGGTTTCACAGAGAAATATTCTTGTGTTATGTGTTTAGAATATAATTCCAATAGGTGCACACTACCCAAATCTTTAATATTCGCATGCACATAAGCCCTAATATCTTCTATGTGTAGAATACCATACAACACAGAAGAAAATGCTCCCAAGGGCTCAATCTCTACCAATTTATATGGATGCCATTTGAACTTAGGGTGTGACCTATCCTTAACTTCACTAAGAGAGGGGTAGACATAATTGTGAATACACAAATTTATATATTTGCTATAAATACCTTTTGGAGATGAAATGGAAGATCGATTGCTAAAAATTCTTCTAAACTTCAATCTCTTCTTCGCTTGGGCAAGAATCACTTCAGAATACTTCTGACTTCATTAGCTTTGAATGAAATGTGACGAATGAGAGTGAAAATGGTTCTTTTATTTTTATTGAACCCGACACCTTACTTTTTGCAATAAATGCCCTTGCCCTAATTTAGTAGATTTTTAGACTTTTAGCATTCCAAGCCAAACAATTTTTGCATAGATCTACAACAATCTTATTGATACCTTAGATTCATTCCACAATGACTGAGGAATATTCACTTCCTACTACAATCATCTGAATTCCAGTACCAATCACTTGTAATGGGGGGTTTAGAGAATTTCCTTGACAACTCCCCCTAATGTAGAGGTCTACAATTAGTTTCTAGGGTTATTACCAGAAGAGGCTTCTGGTGTGGATCCAGTTCCTTCTGTAGAAGGTTCCTTTTTCACCCATTTCTTCAACATCTTCTTCTTAATCTCATCAGTAGTGATCTTTCCTTTTCCCTTAACATCCAGTTGATTATTCTATTTTACTAGACCCTTTTTGTTCTAAAAAAATCTAGAGGTTTGGCCAAATTTGTTGTAGTTGTAGAAGACAACACTCCTCTGCATAGACCAATTATTCCACTGACTTTTTCTAGACCTGTATTGGTTAGCAACATGTCCAAATATATTGCATGCATGGAATTTAACATCTCTATGAGGGATATGCATCATAGTTCTACATTCACTTGACTTGTGACCATACTTGTAACAACTAAAGCATTGTCCTGTGAATGATGGTTTACTCGTGTTCATCCTACTCCTACAATGAGAAGCCATATGACCAAATTTTTTGTAGGTATAACAATAACCATTAAATCTTTGAGAATTAGGTTGCCTTACTGGATTTTGATTGGGTCTACTCATTTGATCAGATTGTCCAAAATTTCTTTGTTTGGGATTCTTTTTTCTAGAGTTCCTTTGTGTAGATCTAGAGCTTTCTCCTTCCACATATCCAAGACCTCATTTGTCACCATCAGTTCTTTATCCCTTTATTAACTCATCAAGTTTAGCTGAGCTTGCATTGAATTTCTCTTTGAACTCATTTGTTGTAGCAAGTTCACCCTTGAGATCATCAAGTTGCTTTTCAAGATCTTCATTACTCTTGGTTTTCTCCAATTCATTCTCTAATCAACTACATTGTTCAGATTTTTCTTTCAATGATTGTGCAAGCGTTTCTTCATTTATCTTTCTATCCTCCAATTCTTTAGTCATCTTCATCATGATGGATTTTGTTTCATGCTTCAAGATAGCATTCTCTTGAGCAACCTTTTCACATTCTTCTATTTTTTCTTTTAGGACTTGGCTGATTTTTTCATCTTCACTGGTTTTTTCTTCTGCTTAATTTGACCACATAGTTCTTTTATTTTCTCTCTTGATTCAACAATCTTATTTTTCGATGATTGGATAATTTTTTCTTCATTTTGAAGATTCTCTTATAGTTCCCGGATCTCAGACTTTGACTGGTCAAGATCATCCAAGGCTACTTGTATCCATGACTTTCCAAGATCTCCTCAAGTTGTCAAACTTCTTTAGAGGAACTTGCTCTGATACCAATTGTTGGAGACAAGCAACACTAAGAGGGGGGGTGAATCAGTGATGTGAAAATTTTAATTCCTTTATTCCACTGAACACACTTAACCAAAATCAATATGCAGAAATAGAAAACAATAAACCATACAACCATATCAAAAGGATTTTTATGTGGAAACCCTATAAGGGGTAAAACCACGGTGGATGGAAAATCCACAATATGTTCCAAGTATACTCAAAAGAAGTATTACAAAATGAGAATGCACTTGCATTCATGCTCACTACCTAGAGCTCACTGCTTAGAAGATGGGGGCTCACTGCCCTTACAATAGTTTGGAATAGATCCAAAAGAAATTAAACTGAGTAAATAGCATCTACCAATGCTTGATTTTAGTTTCGATTTAGTTCTGATGTCGAACTTATAGTCCTGATAACTAGTAATGAACTTCTGACTTTTTCTTTTTTCTAGTCAAGTTCGCTCACAAAATCACTATGTGCAAGTGAAATTGTGCATGTTATCACTCAAATACACCTTAGATATTTGCAACATACACACACACATCTTCTTCATCATCCAAAATGATGTGATTGAACAACTAAATATATCCGCTCACCAGGAGTTAACCACCACAGGTTGGCTCAACAGAACTTAATAATATTTGAAATTAGTTTTCCCAGAAACATAAATAATTTCAATGCATATCCAAGAAATTCGGCTACACAATAGTTATGATGCATAATTAAACATCCAATTAAGATAATTTAACTTTATATAACCGTTGTACACCCTTTGCACTGAGTCGGCTCTAATAAGCAAATAAACTGAAAATGTCCTACCAGACCTCTAAAACCATGTGGCCAAAAAGATAATAATATAGGATTCAATGATAGGGTGTTCCACATGCTTGATAAACAATCTCAGTGATCCACAACAAGAAGTGATGATCTAGTGAAGCTATTAGACCGGATACCCTATTCTGTTGTAAACACACAGTCTTCTGCTTTAACTACTAGTGTGACTAAATCATAATTGTGGACCAAAATGATGACTGTAGTTGCCATTAATGACAACACATGAACCCAAAAAATACATCCACACAAGCCATATGCCAACAGTCCTCATATACTTACTTTGAATAATTCATGCACTTTATTGATGTCATTCATGATATGTTGGTCATGATTCACTTTTAGATATATGATTCAAGTTTTTCATGTGGCTTCTAGTTCAGATTTATGAATGCAATATATTTTCAGATGGTTATGGTTACTGATAGTGTGATAAATCGTTATTATAGGTCATTCAAGATGATCATGCAACACGTTCAAGATATTCAGTTTGACAGGTATATTGTTTTGGTTGATATTATGAGTTTTATCTTGGTTTGGCATCTTTCTATCTTCATGGTATCAATGGTTATGACTTATTTATTGATAAATATGGCATATGAATTCTGGTTCTTTGTTTATTTATATTGCTTTAACAAGAAATTACACTGTCTAAGGATTCAGCCAGTTTGGTTATTAATTCACTTTGTTCTATGAATCTTGGCTTAGTGACATCATTGCACTCATGTTTCTAAAGCCATCTTCAACTCATATTACTTGGAGGCATTGAATTCATAGTGGTTCTGGTAATGTATTTGTTTGATGGTATTTTTTTTGGTACACATGGCATGTTCAAATTTCAATGATTACATGGCATTGTTAAGGCATATATAGATGAACGTAATGTTGAAATCCAGTTATGATATTTGTTTGTATTCACAAGGTATTTAAAAATATGTGCTTCACCTTGTGTGAAGTTTTCTAGCGCACATTCTTATACATCTTGGTTGATACACAAAGGTGAATACTTGGATTTTGGCTTAGCATTGGTCTTCTATTATTGATCGAGCCCTTCACATTTTGCATATGATATTAAACTATCATTGGGCTACATGTTTATTTGGCAACAATTTTTAAATTTATATTGTATCGGGTTTCTTGTGTTTCACATGGTCTGTTATTTTGACATCGAGTTCATTGATTCATTACGTGGCATTTACACTTGATGAATTTCAAGTTAAAGTGCATTATGGCTTCATGTGGTAAATAGGTCACGTGGATAGTGACTCATGTGTCGAAAACAATAATAAAGTTATCATTTGTCTTGTTCACATCACATGGATTTCAAATAATATAGAATATTATTTTGTTCAGATTTGAAATCATTTTACACTTGGTTTTGGTATTCAGAATAGGGAAAAACGTGTTTGTAATTATCATTCTTTTGAAGGTGAAACCCTAGTTGGCATCCAAAATTTGCAGAGTTACTTTTGATTCTTTGATGGTTTCTTCTTCGAGTTAGCTGAAGTGAAGGAAGGAATTGCAAGGTAGTTATTTGTCTCACAGCTGGAAATGAAGGAACTCTTGAGTTTTATTTTGTTTGACATCTAGCTGACATAAAATAAGGTAAATCTTGACAATATATTTGTCATTTCGAAATGAAGATTCCAAGAAGATTGAATTTTTTTTTTTAGTTTACTCTCATTCTTTCTTTTCTGATTCAGCATTTCAAAAATTGGTAAATATGTTTAGTATTCTTTTAAAAGCTTGGTTTGAAAAGAAAATATAAAAGAAGTTGTAAATAACTACAATTCAATTTTTTTTATTACGCGAGTTTGAGCTTGAGAGTGTCAGTGATCTACACAAGTTTACATTGATAAGCATGGCTTTTAGGCATTCCTTAGATATAAAAATATTTGAAAGGAAAAATAGAATTATTGGGTAAGTGCACCAAGATGGTTCCCAAAAAGGGGGCTTAAGTGGCCACTTTTTTTTCTGAAATAAGGAAATGCTGACCTTGGAAGTGAAATTGAGGATAGTTACACTCAAAATTTTGAGATGGAACAAAAACAAGGATCGAAGTGCTCCAAGTCTACTTTCTAAACTACTAATTTATTTTGAAAATGGTTGAGATTAAGGGGTTCAAAAGAGGGATGTACAAAAATTGGTGTTGTTTTTGTCAAAAAAACATAACATAGCAACTCTTGTACAACCTAAGCACGGTGAAATTTTTTGTAGTATTTTTAAAATCGCTATGGTCAGAAGTTAGCTAATAGCATCTAGGTGGTGTACAATTTTTTTGATAATTTTTTAATTAATATTTGATTTTTTACTAATTTTCTAAGTGGGCACTTCCTGAAAAGTAGAATTTTGGCCATGCTCCCCCTACAAATTTTTTAAAATAATTGATTTCTTTTTATTTTTATTTTTTAAATTTGTAGAATGGAGTATAGTTTCTAAAAATGTAATTTATTTGAAATTTTGATGAATGGTTAATCTATAACAAAAAAAACACTAAACACTGCTTTTTGGCAAAAAACAGACATATAACAAAAGAAATTATGGATGAAAGGCTTAACATTGTCGAAAAGTGAAAAAAATTACATCGTTGGATAGATAAGAGAGAACCTAAGATTACCCATGTTATCGATTTTTTCAATATTGAACTAGATGCAATCTTGATGGTGAGCACGGACCCGATTATGTGAAAAATTGTATAATTTGCAAAAACATGTCTTTGGCCTTGTTGGGAATGTCCCTCAAGTTTATATGAACAATCACTATCATGCTTTGACATTGTTATGTAAGTCTTTTATCAATCTTTCATTCTGCTGAAAGTATTTGATGTGTTAGAATTCACCTTGAAATTTTAAGAGGGTTCATAAAGTTGTCTCAAGGTTATTGCGTGATTTTCTCTTGAAGTTTAAAAGTTGAAAAATTGTAAATTAATCTGATTCACCCCCCCCCCCTCTTAGAGTAATTCAACTTCTAATAATTGGTATCAGAGCATAGGCTCCTGCATTAGGTTTCATACCTAGGATTGATTTTGGTCTTGGAAGTGAATATGTCACAAGTTTGAGAATGTATTTTGATTTATTTGTACAATCTATATGTTTTGTGAAAACATATCTGATTCTGATTAATGTTGGTGTAAAAAGCTAGACCCTTGCTTAAACCTAACCAGATTAAGCTCAAACAAGTTTTTGATAAGATGAGTACTATGGGTAAGTGCAAAAGCAACAGAAGTCAAAAGAAAAACACTAGTGTCAAGTCTAGTAAAATTTTGTCTCAAGTAATACCTCTACCAATTAAAACTAAATGTGATCATGTAGTTGGAGAAGAAGAAATTCACTTAGTAAGTGAAAAAGAATATGAAGGTGATGAGTTTGAGGTTGATTTGGAGGAAGAACTGGTTTCTACCTTAGATGAACTTAAGAGGCTTAGAAAAGAAAATCATGATCTTAAGGTACGCCTACAAGAAAGTGTCAATGTTAATAAAGCTATAATACAAGATCATAATGGTGATAAAAAGATTATTGAATTTCTAAAAGCCCAAATGGTTGATAAGAAAAATACTGAAGAAGGATTAGAAGCCAAGTTAAAAGACAAGGAGGAAGTGTGTAATAAACTAGAAAATGAGATTGCCTCTTTAAAGAAATGTTCAAATAATGATTCCTTGTTAAAAGAACCAACTCTTAAAGATGATATGATTATTAGTCAAAAAATTGAAATTGAAGAATGTAAGAGGATAGCAGATGTTGTAAGATCTGATTTGGAGGTAAAAAGGATTGAATGTCTAAAACTTGAAGGACAAGTAGTTGCATTAAGAAAAGAGCTTGAAACTGTCAAGGATCAATTAGATAAAAGTAAGAAATTTAATCATAGTACTAATTTATTGAATGAGATGATTGGCAAAAAAAAGAATTTCAAGGATCCTATAGGAGTGGGATATGAAGTTGGACAAAGCTCTGCAGAAGAATCTAAACATGAGACAATGTTTGCTATTGTAGATGGAAAGAAGTTTACAGCCAAGTAAACACCAAGAATGAAGGTTGATCTTGGTTACCATATTGTTTCACCGAAGGATAACATTGATGCTAGAAGACAGTCTAGGGGTATTAGAAATGTCTTTAGAACTTCACATCCTTGGCATGATCATTCATTTAGGTATAATCATTCTTTTCAAGGATATTGTTATGTTTGTAATGAATTTGGTCATAAATTGATTGCATGAGACGGTCAAATAAGAATCATTTTAATGTCTCTAGAAATAAAAATGTGGTGTGTTACAATTGTAACAACTTTGGTCATTTTAGAAAAGATTGTAGAATGACTACAAGTGAAAATTAAGATGGGGACAAAGTTGGAAATGTCTCTAGGAAGTCTTATGTTCCTTAGATTAGTCACAAGGTCATTTGTTTCAGATGTAATAACATTTGGCATAAAGTACAACAATGCAAATTTAACACTTCAAACAAACAAATGAAACAATTTACATTGGTGTGGAGAAGAAGGAGCAATCAAGATGATAAGAAGAGAAATAAAGATGAATGTGTGAAAAATCCTTGTGCACTACTTGCACATGTGATGCCATCCAAGTCCTAAGAAGAAGCAAAGACTCAGGGGGAGTTTATTATGGTAACACATGTTTACCCCTATGAAGTCAAGAATGAGTTATGATAGCATGCATCTACTATTGTTGGTGTAAGAAGTCTCAAATTTTGATAGTATTGGTATAACAATGATATATGCTTGTTTGGCACCTAATATCTTGGACAATGTGTATTTTGTTGCTTTCTGATCATGGAATTTATGCTTTGGATTACTTTTTAGTGATCATGGAATTTACGCTTTGATTGATTGTTCTTTCATGGAGTGACAAAGAACAGTTTGTTGATGCTATAACTATGAAGTCCAAATGTTCTCTAAAATCTAAAATAATCATGCTTGCATAAGTTTCTGAATAGGTAACAGGTACATAGTGATATGGATTGGTCTTGGCATTGGTTCTCAGTATATGATTTATACCATCCTTGATAAGGTTTTAATGACTATTGTGGAAGAGCTTTTTATGTTTCAGTTTGGTATGGTTGGCATTGCTTCAGTAATAGTTTTATAGTGTTATTTGGATCTTGATTGTATTGCATGAAAGTGGTTGAAACATTGTGGTCTCAATGCCTTAATGTGTTGGTATGGCTGAAGCTTTAAGGAATATCTTTTGCATGACACTAGATAAACATTTTGGTATCTTTCCTAAATCCTTTGGTATCAAAAAAGATGATACAAAAGACAAGATCTCAGTTCTTCACATGCTATCAAGTTGCGATAGTTGTAAGCTCACACATTTTCTTATACACTGTCTAGTCATTTTTATTCTTTGGTATAAAAGTGGTGCTAATTTATGTTAAAGTTGGCGTTGCTTGCATTCAATGGTTTAGTATCTCATACAACGACCATGATATACATGTGATCAATTATTTCTTGAATTATGTATTCAGCCACTGAGTAGCTAATGTTTACTTGATTAGTATTTGAAACATTGAGGACAAAATTGACAAAGTGTTATCTTGTGTATCAAGATTGTATGGTTAGTTTGTAATTGTCTTTAACAATGGAAATTTTTTTTAGCTTGACAGATTGTTAGTGCTCTTACAAGTATGGTGATAGTAAAGAAAGTTTTTTTGTTTGGCTTTCATCACAAATGATCAATGTTTATAAAGTCACAAGATGTTGAGTACAGTAATAGTCATTGTTATTCTTTACACAGGAAGCCTATTTCTATATCTTTCATTTACAACTCTCTTGTATCTTCAGTTTGCTTTGTTATCTTACTTTGGGGGAGAAGCTCATAATTTCTTTGGTGTTTTCATAATTGATGCCTTGGTACATGGTTATTCATATTGGTAACATTGCGTTTAAAGTTGGAAAGTTGATGCAATGGGCATTGGTAATGCATTCTCTAGATCATTATATGCTATTGGTTCTTGTTGCTTTCTGGACAGTGATATATTTTGGGCAGTGATCTACTTTCTTGCTCTATTATTTTTTTCCAATGTTTTTTCATAGTGGTTACCTATCCTTCTTGGTTTGGTGGTTGACAAGTTTTTAAAAGTTTTTTAAATGACAATGCACATTGTTTTAAATGAGCTTATTTTGGATGCTTGAGTTTTGGATGTAATGGTTTGTCTTGGAAGCATCTTGGTGCAAAGACTCTTAGATGTTCTTGGTGATGTTTCAATTGGATACTTGTGTTTCCATTCCTTGCAAAATGTTAGTTTGTGGTGGTTGCTAACCATTAATAGGGATTTGCTACTTTGAAACAATGGCTCAATATATCAGTGCTAATCAAAGCATTTTTTTGTGAGGTGAAATTGGAAGATGGAGTTTAACATGACAAAGAAGGTGATATGTTCAAGTAACTGGTCTTCAATCCTTGATGACAAAGAAAAGTACCAAGGTAATGGGTCTTCAATCTTTAGGTATCATTTGACATTTGGGTTTGTAGCAGTATAATGTTATGCTTCCCTTGCTTTGGTGTTGATGATATGGACTGAGGTTCTTGGAAAGGACATATTTTTATTCTTGCTGGGTGAAGCCACAATAGTGGTTTACAATTGAAGTGAGGAAGGAAAACTCACAGAAAATGAACGCATGGCAAAAATATTGATTTTAGGGGTTTGTACGAACATACTGGTTCGATCAAATCCATTAGGGGTTTGCTAGAACTTGGGTTTGGGCAAACCCTTTTAATTCTTTCTCGCCAAAAATGCCAACAAAAACCCTTATAAAAGGGGGGTTTGAATGAACCAGGGTTCAAATGAACCTTGGCTCAAGCAAACCCCTAGGGGTTTGCTCGAACCCCTGGGGGTTCATTTGAACCCCCCTTATTCCTCATCCCTCCTTTGAGACACAAAAAAACCCTAAATTTTGGCACTTCGGAGCTCAGGTTGATGATGAAAATGGAGGAATCTTCACAAACCCAACTGGAATCAGGTAGTCCTCTGAACAAGCTATCCAACAAATATAATCTTAATATGTTTTGGTTTTATTATGTATATGTTTTTTAGTTTTATTAAACATAGGTTTTTCATCAAAAATGAAGGTCTATGTCTCGCATGTGGAAAAATAGCAGATTATCAAAACAAAAATTTGAAAAATATGAGTGCACTAGATATTGAAGTCCTTGATCCAACAAAAAATAAAATTGAATTTCGATACATACAAAAAAAATTATGTGTTATACGGTCGCACTATGTTTGAATTGTAATTGGTTTGACTTCGAAACTTGATTAAAAAAAAAAATTCAATAAAAAACCATCTAACAAGTGGAAGCTCTATATATCAGAGTTACGAATCTAAATTTGAAAGAATTAGAATTTATCCTTCATGGAAAAAAAGTTATACATTATACAGTCTGCGTCACTTTTTAAAAATGCTATTTTTTGAAAAAAACTAGTTTTCATGGGAGATAGAAAAAGACATGTAAACTAAGTCCAAAAATTTTGAAAAAAATATTTTTAGAATCTACAGAAAAAATGTGATGAGACTCTAGTTTGTATTATCTTCAAATTCTTCATGGTTTAGCTGCTATAGCTGCCCGAATGTGAAGATTTAGTTAAAAATAATAATTTTAGTGTCCAGTTTGGCCAAAAATTGTAAACCACAATTGTGGGATCACCCTACTATGATATCAACATGATGCTACATATATGGGTATATACATCATCTTGAGGCATTACACATTTTTCTCTACCCTTTGTATTTGATGAAAAAAGGGGGAGAGAGATTTATGTTTTTCCATCAAGGACAAAGGGGGAGTTTTTTGTTCTCACCCCTCTCTTGTTTGTCCTTGATGAAAAAGTCACAAATGGTTCAATTGTATTTACAGGTCCTCATATACTTACATTGAAAAATTGATGCACTTTATTGATGGTGTTCATGATATGTTGGTCACGATTCACTTTCAAATATATGATTCAAGTTTTTCATGTGTCTTTTAGTTCAGATTTATTGATGCAATATATTTTCAAATGGTTATGGTTATTGATAGTGTGATAAAGTTTTATTACATATCATTCAAGATGATCATGCAACAGGTTTAGGATATTTAGTTTGATAGGTATATTGTTTCAGTTGATATTATCAATTTGATCTTGGTTTGGCATCTTTCTATCTTCATGGTATCAATGGTTATGACAAGTATTGATTGATAAATATGGTACATGAATTATGGTTGTTTGCTTATTTATATTGCTTTAACAAGAAATTACACTGTCTAAGGATTCAGGCAGTTTGGTTATTGATTCACTTTGTTCTATGAATCTTGGCCTAGTGACATCATTTCACTCATGTTTCTAAAGCCATCTTGAACTCATGTTACTTGGAGGCATTAAATTCATATTCATTTTAGCAACGCATTTTTTTGATGGTATTTTTTTTGGTACACATGGCATGTTCAAATTTTAGTGATTACATGGCATTGTTAAGGCATATACAGATAAAGGTAATGTTGAAATCCAGTTATGAGATTTGTTTGTATTCACAAGGTATTTAAAAAGATGTGCTTCACCTTATGTGAAGTTTTCTAGCACACATTCTTATACATCTTGGTTGATACACAAATGTGAATACTTGGATTTTGGCTTAGCATTGGTCTTCTATTATTGATCGAGCCCTTCACATTTTGCATATGATATTAAATTATCATCGGGCTAAATGTTTATTTGGAAATAATGTTTAAAGTGATATTGTATAGGGCTTCTTGTGTTTCACATGGTTTGTTATTTTGACATTGGGTTCATTGATTCATTATGTGGCATTTACACTTGATGAATTGTTGGTCAAAGTGCATTATGGCTTCATGTGGTAAACATGTCACGTGGATAGTGACTCATGTGTCAACAAAAATAATAAAGTTATCATTTGCATTGTTGACATCACATGGATTTCAAATGATATAGAATATTATTTCATTCAGATTTGAAATCATTTTACACTTGGGTTTGGTATTCAGAATAGGGAAAAATGAGTTTGTAATTATCATTCTTTTGAAGGTGAAACCCTAGCTGCCATCCAAAATTTGCATAGTCAATTTTGAGACTTTGATGGTTGCTCATTCGAGTTAGCTTCAGTGAAGGAAGGAATTTTAAGGTAGTTAATTTTTTTGTAGCTGGAAATGAAGGTAGTCTTGAGTTTTTCTTGTTTGACATCTGGCCAACATAAAATAAGGTAAATCTTTAAAATATCTTTGTCATTTCGAAATGAAGATTCCAAGAATATTGCAAAACTTTTTTTTATTTTACTCTCATTCTTTCTTTTCTAATGCAGCATTTCAAAAAATGGTAAATATGTTTAGTATTCTTTTAAAAGCTTGGTTTGAAAAGGAAATATAAAAGCAATTGTAAATAACTGCATCTCAATTTTTTTTTTATTACTCGAGTTTGAGCTCACGAGTCTTAGTGATTTACACAATTTTACATTGATAAGCATTGATTTTAGCCATTGATCAGATATAGAAAGATCTGAAAGGAAAAACATAATCATTATTGTTTTGAAAAAAAAATGCTATCATTGTAAAGGGTTGTTTGGAAACCCTAATGGAATTCGTAGATTTGAAAATTAGTTATAAGAAAGACAATTTGAAATCAATTTGACATTATTTCTATGCATATATATATATACATTCAAAGGTCTTCAAAGAAGTATGGTGTGAGAGAAGAAAAATAGAGACAGATTTTAAGCCAATCTGATTATATGTATTTGAAATATTTAAAATCTTTGAGGCAGTACTACTATACTTGATATTTTAAAGATTCTAATTTTCTTTTGTATTCTTAAGGTATTGTGTATACTAGTCAGTTTTTGTAAAAGGTTTTATTGAAACAGACAATCCCTCTAAATCATTGATATTATTTAGAATTGATAAAAGGAGTTGGTGCTCCTAAACTATAAAAGGAGTTGGTGCTCCTAAACTATAAAGGGGTTGGTGCTCTAATAATAAAAGGAATTATTCGAATGGTTTTTTATTCCCCAAGAGGGTTTTTCCACTCAGGAAAACAATGTGTTATGTGATGAAATCTATGCATTATTTTTTCATCCCTTGTGCTTAAATGTTAATGTTTTCATTTTGGCATTTTTCATTAAAATTCATGCAATGCTTTGATACTTGACTAAACATTTTATCATGTTATAAAAATGTTCAAAATATACATGAGGTCTTGTGGAAATAAAACATTAAAAGGAATTGTTCAATCAAGTTTATATGAACAATCAATATCATTCTTTGAAATTGTTATGTAAGTCTTTTATCAATATGTCATTCTGCTAAAATTTTGATGATTTAGAATTCACCTTGCAATTTTAAGAGGGTTCATAAATTTGTCACAAGGCTATTGTGTGATTTTCTCTTGAATTTTAAAATTTGAAAAATTGTACATTACTCTAATTCACCCCCCCTCTTAGAGTAATTCAGCTTCCAACATAGATGGCTCCAAAAAATTTCAATCTAAAAGGCATTACATTCTAGCAAAAGGTACCCCAAGGACATGTGAAGGTTTTTTTATTTTGATCTTTGAGTGCTATCTTAATTTGATTGTAACCTGAAAAGCCATCCATAAGTGATAAAATTTCATGTACAGATGTCAAGTCTACTATGATGTCAATGTTGGGTAAAGGAAAATCATATTTTAGACAAGCCCTATTAAGATCCCTAAAATCCATACATATCTTGATGCTTTTATCTAGTTTTTAAACTAGCACAATATTTTGTATCCACTCAGCATAATCAATAGGTCTAATAAATCCCACATCCAATAGTTTCTTCAATTCAACTTTCACCAAGAGGGCGATATGGGGATGCATTTTTCTAAACTTTTATTTCACTGGCTTTACTCTAGGTGGTAATGATAAATGATGCATGATAAGCTCTAGATCCATACCTGGCATGTCAATGTAGGACCAAGCAAAGTTGATTTGTTTCTCAAAGAATTTAGGGAAGCTTGGTTTTTCTTTCTCTGTCATAGATGTTGCTAGATGTAGGGTCTTCACTATTTCCACTATACCAACATTGATGGATTGTGTAGGTTCAATCAATAATGAATACCTCTCATGATAGTGCTCGGGAAGAGTGTCAAATCTCCCATATTTCGGTGCCTTGGAGAGGTTTTCACTATCATATGTGCTCTTTATTTTTACTTTTTATTAATCTAATACTACCATTAAATGGTTTTCACTATTAGATCAAATTTTGATATTCATTGTTTTGCAGCTGATAGATTTGGCACTCCCCTTGTTTGAAGCCTTGTTATGAGATTCACTGGTGGAACATGTTTTAGGATTTTTGGAGCAAAGGAAGTTCACAATGACGTCATTACTTGTAAATATAGGTATGTCAGGCAGTTCAGTTTGGTCCTAGTCAATCAATTTAGGGTGTACAAACGACAAGGAATCATGAAATTGGCTAAGGTCAAAAGGGGTGAGTGTCATGATGGTAGTTTCGTCAATGTGTCCAATAGCAATATTGAAGTCTATGATGTTACTCTCTTTCGAGTGATCTATCTCACTCGAAGTTTGATCATCTTCACTTGAGTCATCGATATGTTGTGATCCAATTTCAAGTGGTCTAGAACTCGAGCTTTGTCCCTCCATAAGTGTTGGTGTATCCTTTTGTATTACATCAATTTCCTTGTCAAGACAAGATTCTTCAGAGAGGGAATCCCATTCATATTCATTGGAATCCATTTCTGAACTATCTCTCAACTAAAGGATTCTCCCAACCTGTGGTCTGGTTTCTTCTTTTGATTCTTCTCTGTATCCTAGTCATGTTTTGTCCTTTGAACTCATTATGATGGGCTATATTGGTTTTGTGGTGCCTTCTTTTCTTTTACCAATACGACCTTTTCCCTCATATCCCATCTTTTCCAGGATTGTCTTCCCTTTTCCATATTGTTTTGTTTGTACATTGGAGGTTGATGCTTGTGATTGTTCTTCATCCTTTTACAACCAATTCAAGACATCCTTGTCTACTAATTCATCCACTAAGGTGCCCACTTTTACAAACTTTCCATCAAAGAGCGTGGTTGGTTGTGAGGATTTTCGTCTTGATGTGGATGGCTTTCCATATGACTTGGGATAAGAGAAGAGTTGTGATAGACACAATGATTTCTCAAATGAGTATTCCCCCATGCCTTTATCTTTCAATTGAACCTTTTCAATCTATTTTGATAAGGAATTTAGTTTTCTTTCATGATCTAAGTAGAATCACCAATGTCTTTTTCTTTTGATTGAACCTTTTCCTCAAGCTAATTTGACAAAGAACTTGATTGAATTTCCTTACTTGATCTAGTAGAATCACTGATACCCTTATCCTTTGATTGGTTCTTTTTCTCAAACCATTTTGATAAGGAATTTAGTTATCTTTCATTGTTGGATGAGCTAGGATTTGTAGCTTCCCTGTTATGTTGCATAAAAGTATCTTGGGTCATTTTAAGTGTGTTGCAATATTGTGGATTGTTGGAATCAGCTAAAATGGTGATTTCTTGCCCATTGAAAAGGAACTTCAAACACTGGTGATATGTTGATGGTACTGCTTGCATCTCGTGAATCCAAGGATGTCCCAAAAGTATGTTGTATGTTAACTCCTTGTCTTAGAACACTTGGTAGACTATATCTTTGACAACCAGTCCCAATTGAATTGTTAAGAAAATCAAACCTTTGGAGGATCTCTCTTCATCATCATATGATTTTATAGTGGTTTTCCTTCTAGGATCAATAGCATGTTTAGAATATCCAAGTGCATAGATGAGTTTTAAAGTATAGATATTTAGGCCAGCTCCACCATCTATTAGAACATGTTTGACATGGTGTTTGTGAATTAGAACCTTAATGTGGAGGGTAGCATTATGTGGATGGGTGATTGATACATCATCATGTTCAAAAAATGATAGGCAATGAGGTGCGATAAAGTGTCCCACCATAGCTTGAAATTGGAAAACTTCCAGATTATGTCGTACTATTGTGGCTACTAGAGCTTGTTCAATAATTTCTTTGTGAGCTGGTGAGATTTTAGGTAGGTCCAATATGGATATTTGAGCTAGTATTTTCTACAATTGATCGACTATGTGATATTGAGGTGCAGGGACAACAGTTGCTTTGGATGTGGAGGAGGCAACAACTCCTTTCAATGTTACTTTGGCTTGCCCTCTTGTGATCACATTGACTAGTTGGTTGGCTTGTTTTTCTCTGATTTTACTGACATTAATTTAATTGTCACTTGCAACAACATTTGTGATCAAATTTATTGGTATGATGTCATTAATTTGACGTGGTTTGGTGTTGATATTGTGGTGATGAATTTCAGCTATAACAATGTTTCTTTGGACCTTGATTTCAATGTCCTTGGTTTGATCTTCAACTACCTCAACATAATGAATGGTAGAATCATAAACATAGTTCACATTGTTTCCTTTGGTGTTTGATGAAGAAGACTCCCCTTTTTCGTAGTTTGGTAAAGGATTCTTGAATGCTCCATGATAATTGTTTGTTTGGGGTCCTACAAATATTGTCTTGTTATCAATCAAGTCTTGTATAAAATGTTTCAATTGCATGCAGTCATTTGTTTTATGTCCATTATTTCTATGAAAATCACAATAATGTGCATCATTCCACCACAAAGGTTTAACTTGTGGTTCCCAATTTCTTACCTCTAGTAATGTTATTACTTTGGTTGCAAGAAGCTACTTTAATGTTGATTCTAATGATTGTCCTAAAGGTGTGAATCTTCTTTGATTTGATGATGTTTGATAGGGTGGTGATTTAGCTTCAACATTGCTTGGACTGTTGTTTTGATTGACATTTTGGTTGTTGTTTTAATTTCTAGTTGGATTATTGTTTTGATTAGTTCTAGTCACAATTGCTGTCAAGTTAAATACTAGTTTTGCATTTTTTGTTTCAGTTGCACCATCATTGTTACCAACATTCTTGTTTCTTTTCCATAACTTTGGTTTATCACTGTTGTAATTATTAGAAGATCTTCTTGAGTTGTTTCCTTCATTGTAAATTTTTATGACTCCTCTTTTGACCAAGGATTCTTCAATTTTGATTCTATTTTTGATCATTTTCTCAAAGGTAGGTCGACATTGCAATTCCAATCTATAGCTCATATCATCATTTAGGTTATCAATAAATATTTCCATCTTTTCCTTTTTAGGTATGGATGAGAATATCTTGCAAACAATCTTCTCCATTTTGGAAAAAATATGAGGAATGATTCACCCTTTTTCTGTTTCAAGTTGTAAAGGTCTTTCATTGTTATATCATGTTGGATGTTGTAAGAGTATTGAGTGATGAATTTTTTAACCAACTCTTCAAAGGTTTTAATTGGTGGTGCAAGTTTGGAAAACCATGCAAGACATTGTCCACCTAGGCTACGTGTAAACAATCTCATCAAGTAAGTTTCTTTGTGTGCAAATTCAAGACTCATGGTTCTAAATTTCCTCACATGATATATTGGATCTATTTTACCATTTATTTATCATACCTTGGGAATTCACAATGTTTGGGAAAAGGAATCATGTTAATAGTTTGATCAAAAGGATATGGGAAAATGTCTTGTATCAAGTATCTTTTTGAGGTTCCTCTTTGGATGTCAAGAATTTATTGTTGGAGGTTTTTCATTTGATGAGTTAAGGCAACCACTTGTTTTGTATTTTGTGAATCATTTTAAGGCTTTTTAGGAGGTGATTTTAATTTAATAACATCAAAGTCAAGTGGATGTTTGATACCTTGATTAGCCAGCATTAGGAAGTATTTTTCCCCATCCCTTTCAAAAATATTTTCTAAGAACTTGTGGAAATTTGAATCTTATTCAGCATGTTGGATGTCTTCCTCAGTTATTTCCTCACCTTCAGTGATGTGGATATTATAAAATGGAATTTCTTCAGGTTTAACCATGGTGTTTTGAGTTTTGATGTTTCGAGTTTCAAGTTCTTTTTCATTGAGTTTCTACTTTTGTAATCTTGTTTGAATAGGCATACAATTGTTATAATTTAACTAAACTTTTGATCTTTGTTTGAAGGAGTGCCAAGGATGAAAACTAAGTCAAATAGAATGAAAAATTCTATTGATAACACTAAGTTTAATCTGATTATATAGCTTTGTTTCATGATGAAAGGATGACAAATCTTGATAATGAAACTTGGCTTAATAATCAAAGGTGTGATAGGTTTGATGATTCAGGGACTTCAAGATGTTAGATCTTGGTTTAGTTTGAAGAATTCCACTTGTAAATGTTAGTTTTAACAAGTTTAAGACTCTTTTGTACCTGAGGAATGATTTTGTTTTGGAAAATATCCTTAATTTTGGTTCCAACTATTGAACAGGGGATGCATTTAGCTCTCAGGTTTTGTATTTAATGGATGCACTAAAATAGGGTATGGATGTGCTAAAATATTGCATAGATGTGCTATAAAACTAATTGGATGCGCTACACTATTCCACCTATGCACTAGAAAATAGACCCAATGCATTGGAGAATGCAATGCATGCTCCAGAAAAGAGAATGGATGTGCTAAAAGATGTTATGGATGCGCTAGAAAATGTAATGAATGAGCCAAAAAAAAGAATGAATGCACTAAAAGATTCTATGTATGTGCTAGAATATGTAATGAATGCACCAAAAAATGGACTAGATGCTCTAAAACAAAGTATGGATGTGCTACAAGATTGCATAGATGTTCTAGAAAAAGTAGTGGATGCGCTAGAACAAAGAATGGATGTGCTAATCTGGAAATATTCAATGTTTTTTTCAAATCTATTTAGTTATTTGGCTTTGAATCTATGAATGTGATGTTTTTAGGGGATGTTTTTCTAAATAATGACTTTTTTGCTTGGTGTCTAGTTTGTGAATTATGGGAATTAAGCATTTCAAATGGATGATTTCTTGAGTTATGACTTCAAACTCAACTCACACAGCCGTGTCACCCCTAGAGGGTGCCCATGTTTTTTCCTTTCCTAGGTCTTAACCAAGGTTGAATCCTCCACCTTTGGCCAATAATCCCTGATGGTTATATGGTGAGTATCTTGGGGGAAAAATCTTCCCTCCCCTTGCACTGTGATATGAGAAGTGTTCAGAAACTGATCCGATTGGATTCTATGCTAGAGTTCGTAGTAAGGGTTTTCATTCAATGTGACAATAGATAAACTCCCTTAGGAAACCTCCCAACCTTTAGAACAAAGGATTTGGAGATAGTTATCTTGCACACTACCGTTGAATTGTGGACTTTCCCTGAATTCGCTTTTGATTATAGTGGGTTGGAAAACTTAGCTTTAGTTATTCCCACTTAGGTCGTTCCCATAGGGTGAGTAATTTTTCCCACTATGTTAGGCCTTCTAAAGGTGTTAGTAAAGCATAAATAGTAAGTCTAGCATTTTGGTCACCTAGTTAAGGGGAGAGCATAGGCCTATCACTTCTAGCACAAACGACAAGGGATTCTTTAATATTTTAATTAAACTAGGTTCCTAATTTAATTAAAAGAAGACAATAAAAGCTCCAAACCCTACATACATCATCATTAGTTGCATAAGATTGTCTTTGACCAATGTATTATGCACCTGCAAAACAAAAAACCTCAATTAGTTCTCAGAATTTTGAAATTTTGAAAAATTAACCAGATGTGCCAAAACAGCCATTAGATGCACTAAAAGAACTACTATATGTGTTATATGAACTAGTGGATGTGCTAAAATAACAAATCAATGTGCTATAATAGATATTGAATGCGCTAAAAGAAAGACTGAATGCACTATAAAACCCCCTATATACACTGAAACAGATATTGGATGCACTGAAATATCCTCTGGATTCGTCGTAATAGAGATCAGATGCACTAAAATATATTTTGTATGTGCTACAAGAACTCACAGTTGCACTAAAAGAAGTTCATGTCCAAAATCTGTAAAACAACTTCCAGAAAATGTCAATAAAAAGGGGCTATGCCCCATGGTGGGCGCCAAATTTATGTGTGAGTTAAAATGTGTAAATGAACAAGATCACACAAGCAATGAAACATATTAGATTAGATATTTGAATCATAAAACTAATCTAATTGCAAACAAACCAAATTCTTTAAAATTGTTCCATTGTTCTCTATTCTCAAGGATCCTCTAAATCATTAGTGCTCTCAGATTTGTATATTGCACTATGACTATTGGGATGACAACCTAAGAAACAAGATGCTATCTAAAAATCTACATGATTGATCTACAAATGATATGATGCTAAGATTATGATGCTGCTATAAATGAAAATGGTGATATGACAATGGATATGATGTTAAAGATTATGGTGCCAATGTTGTATAAGAACTAAGATGATAACTTGAATGCAACTATGAACTAAGACATGATTCTAAACTAAAATGACTCTACAATTGTCAAATTATGCTAAATGTTAAATTGCTCTATGTTGACTAAATGCTCTCAATATTTCTACATAATAATTTTACTCAAAGATGTGATGCAAAATATTGTAGAATGAGCTTGTATTTATAGGATTTCCAAAGCATCTTGTGATGTGGCAGTAATCAACGGTCAAGATTTCAGCATGAGAGATGAACGATGGAGATGGAAGAAGTTAGAAAGAATCATGGAGGATGTTCCCTTGACCAAGGGCAACATACCAAGCGTATGAGGGAATAAAATGTGTGAAAGAGCCAAGTGTCCAAAGTTTGTTTTGGAATTGGTTGAGGATAATTGCAATTTAAATATTAGGCATATTTAAAATCATGTTATACTTGATGATGTGGCAAGAGGAAAAGTTGGAGACATGTGCATAAATTCAAATTTGGGATTTAAATTTAGTGAAAAGATTATTAATTAAATAAAAAAAACTATGTGAATTTGTTTATTTAATTAAAATAGAAGAATGTTATTTTAGATTGAAGAATTAGACAAGTGTGAACTATAAAAATAAATTTGGAATTTATTTATAAGTAGACGAATTAAAGGGGTTCATTAATTAAATAACTTCTATTTAATTAATTAATTGTGTTGACCGATTTTAGGTGTATACACTATTTATCGTAGAGGCTATGATGGCCCATTATTATTATTTTTAAACTCTATGCAGTCTCATCTTGTATTACAATAGGTCCAAAATGGTATTTTTAGGGCTCACACTAGTGGAATGGTACTAGAAAAGAAGATTCTAAGAATGGGATATTATTGGCCTACCATGGAGCATGACACCTATCATCATGTCAAGATATGTTTGGCATGTTAGTAGAATGGATATCTCATTCATGTGTCGTCAAAACCATTACAACCCATTGCATTCCCATGACCCGTTTCTAAATAGAGGTGTTGATTTGATTAGTAAGATCCATCCCTCATCATCTAATAGACACAAGTTCATCATCGCTACCATTGAGTACTCTACAAAGTGGGTTGAATCCATCCCTCTCACCCTCATTACCAATATATAAATATCCAAATTTATCCTTACCATATTATTTATTATTACAACATCCCTTCTACCACCATCATCATCATCAATGGCAAGCCATTTAAAATCCAAGATGTTCACAATCTTTATGAACAATTTCATACCAGCACGATTGGTCTAATCCATACTATCCACAAGGTAATGGTAAACCCTTGCTCAAAATCCTAAAGGAAAAACTTTTCAATGATAGTGGTGATGATTGACATCTCCATCTCATCCTTGCCACATGGGAAATACTATACTAGCATATGTACGCTAACTACAACTATCCCATACTCCCTTATCTTTGGTAATGGACACTTGTATCAGTTGGAGCTCCTTGATGAATGGAACCTCAATGCCTTTAAACATCTTTATTATTACAATAATAGTCTTTAGTGAAGCTATAAAATGAAGATCAAGCCTAGGGAAATCCATGTTAGTGATCTTGTTCACAAAGAGAATCATTAAAAGCTTCTAGATAGGGACAATCTTGAAATGTAAGTTTGAGCCTAATTGGTTTGGCCACTTTGAAATAAAAGATAAATATCAATTAGGTAATATTAATTAGCCACTTTTGAGTGAGAACCTATGGATATTCCACTAAACATCATCCACCTCATGCGATTATATGCCTAAATCTACTCAATATCCCAATATTCAAAATTAGAACATACCAAAAAAAAAGTAAATATATAAAAGAGAAATAATCCATCCTATGATGAAAACCACCTTGTGTGGTGCCTTGGAGTCACTAGGTGCTTCTATTTGTGTCCAAGGAATGCATAGTTAAGATGAACACCAAATTTCTTAGTAGGATGGAATATAGCACATCAAGTTGGTCTCATGAAATTACACCCTACTAAAACTAGTCCAATATTCCAATTGTATAATTTGAATAATCTCAAGGTTTGTGACCTTGCATTTGAGATCAAACATATAGAGAAGGTCAAATTCTTCTCTAAATCTAAATGCACATTGTTGATCAAACTCAACATCAAATAAAACTGAAAACCTAATACTATTCTACTAATTTTGTAGGAAGAAAAGGGAGAAGAAGAAATGAAAAAATAAAAGTTGATTCACCAAGATTTAGATGTTTTTCCTCTTTCTTAGAACAACACAAGAAACCAAATATGATTATAAAAAATCAGATAAGTTTCTTTTCATCAACCATCCTAGACAAGTATGGAGGCAAGACAAGGATTATGTATAGCATACATGTCTAAAAGTCCAATAACACATGTAAATATGAAGGTAACAATGATTCACACAACACATCAAAAAGCGAGAAGAGGTAATATAGCAATCTTAAGGATTCAAAGGTCTAAGATTATTTTCAATATCAAATAAATGCCAAAATATATGTCCATAGTAGAGAAATGAAAGACGGTTGCCAAATTACTAAGGGGAAGTTCTCAAGGGAAACATTCAAAAAGACTTGCTTTATGATCATGGTAATGACTAAGGACAACAATATTTAAATATGCAAATAACTTATAATGGTTATGTAGATTTTAATTCAGTTTAGTGCATCAATTGAACTCTTTTCATAATGCTCCTACAAATGATATCAAAGTGATGCTTGGATGCTCGATATGATGATAAAGGGAAAGCAATCAAATGTCTTTAAATACAAGGACATGGCAATGAATCGTGTAAATATGTGTTTAGTTGGCTCTAAATAGGATAGAAATAAATAAAATTTGACGAAAAATTGAATTTATATTTTAGAATCTTCAAGATTAGATAAGTAAGCAAAAACAATGCCCTTGTATTAATGAAATTAACCATAGAAATAAATCATAAAATAAGATAGATAATAATATATAAAGATGAATGAAAAAAATAAAAAAAATAAAATATTATGTAACTGGAGTACTTTGGTGCTGCACCCGATTCCCCTCGTTAAAAAAACAAAAAAAAAAAAAACTGGAATACTTTGATAAAAACAAACAAATAAATAAAAATTCTCTCATTTTTTCTTTTTAGAAATTAAAAATTTTATGTGATAGACAAGTGGCAGAAAAACTTTCTAAGCTGTAGGGGCAATTTCTAGCCCCACCTCAATTTCAACAGCAGAAACTTGCTTCATGAGACCACTTGATCCATGAAAATAGAAACCCATACCCCATGAGACCATACTTTAATAATATATAAAAAAAATTGAGTTTATCAAAAATAAGACATTTATAAATATTTAATTATTTTAAACGGTTTTCTCGAACGAAATGAGAAATTTAATGAAAATGATCATTTATCAAAACAAACAATTCCCCGTTACAAAGAATTACTACGTTACAACTTTGGAGAGATTCCCAATATCCTTGAAAGAGGCGTGGCGATTAATATTCACGCTTCTAGAAATAACAAATCATTCAAATTTATTTGTTTTAGCAAAATAAATTTTCAACTATCAATTTCTAATATTCTTAAATGTTTAATTAAATTTTCCTGAGGGCAGTTCTACCAAAAACCTAGCCGTCGAACTTCTCTTGGACATTGATTGAACTACTAAAATCCAATGCGGAGATCATCCATAGTCTCAAATTATACGTATTTTGATTCGCCAGCCTCCATTCAAAAAATGTTAATTTAATATTAATTTAAAAAACATAAGCACACACCTACTTAGATGTAGAATACCTGGTTATCTAGAAAAAGCATGCTTTTAAAAAAATATATAAACTTTAATATAATAATAATAACATTTAAGTCAATTCCCTATTTTCAGTTTTAAACCAAATAAGTATAGTCAGTTTGTCGAGAAGACATTTTGACCCAACCCAGTCAATGGTTTTTTAATTACAGTCTGATGGCTAGGGTGACGTTCCCCTAAGTTTGGAAATCTATGTTTTTAAATAAATTTATTTTTGTTCACCTTACGAAACTACTTGTAAACTTCAACTTCGTATGTGATAACTGTATACTTGCATATTCGCGCGGTTTTGTAGAAATTCATTTTCCTTCTTATATCTCTGGAGTTATTCAGACAGCTTACATTCAGACTTTTGCCCGTGGTGCGGACAAAATAATTGTTTAACGTTAATATCCAGTAATTTGTGGTATTTTTCTACGATCACAAGATATATTTGTTTTCACTGAATAAAATAATAATGATGAAGTGTCAGTGTCAGCTCTGAGCGGTGGGTATTTGGCAAAGTCTCCTGCTTTTACCCAGTCAACCACGTACTCTGCTATTTATTTACACGCGAGTTTTCATTCGTTAACATCTTCTTGTTGTTGTTGTGAAGACTGAGTAGCCGGTTTTGCTCGCACAGAAAATGTTGTTGCGAACGCAAATGGATTGTGGAGTGTTGGTTCGCTTTGTAATTTTTGTCTGTTTGGTGGGTTTTACTGCTGCAAAATGTGTTCCCGAAAAGTGTGGTTCGATGAATGTGAGTTACCCTTTTTGGATTCACAAGTCTCATTGTGGATACCCTCGTTTTCAAATCGATTGCAGCAAGGATGAAGATACTGGAATGATGGTTCCGTTCTTTGTAGCCTATTTCGGTAATTCTACAGATAAGTATCTTAAGGACTACCACTTAAAGATCATGGATATCAATTATACGGTTACCTCACCATAAACGCGACTTCTATCAAAGCCTCTTCGTCTAATGCAAGTACCAGTGCGTCAGGTTACTTTCAGGTAGATCCGCCTTTCGCCATTTCCAAGTCCAATAAGTTTGTGGTTATTGGCTGCAACACGTTCGGTACCTATACATTTAATCCTGTTTAAGTGAGAATCGGGGAGAGGCAAGATGTGTTTCAACATGTGACTCTCAAAGTGATCCACCATACTGCGGCTATGGCTGTTGTGAAATTACCCTTCGAGATAATTGGAGGTGGTTAAATTTCACGGGCGGAGGTTTGTTTCCTTGGAAAATTTATGCTACCAACGTTACTGATATCAGGTGCATCTACACCATATTGGACCCCTCCACCTTCACCATAGTCGACAATAAAACAAGCCTCTTTTGGGGAGAAGGCATGAAGGCTTATTATGGTCTCCGCCTAAACTGGGGTATCGGCCTTCAGGATTGCTCCACAGGTAATGGAACTTTCAATTATACCTGCTCCATCAACACAGAATGCATTGACTCCCCTTCATGACAAGGGCACGTATGCAAATGTCATCCTGCGTATGAAGGAAATGGTTACTCTAATGGCACAGACTGCACAGGTGGTATTATTAATGATAACAATTATTAGTATTATGTATTGTCTTTTATAATCATTTCTCTCGCAAATATCAATGCTTCTAATGATAATGATGGTGAATTTTTAGACATAGACGAATGCAGTTATAAAGAGTGGAATAATTGTGTCAGAGGAGAGGATGGAGGAGTATGCCATAATTTACCAGGTTCCTACAATTGCTCGTGTGCAAAGGAATATGAGGGAAATGACTTTGGAAACGGACAGGATGTGTACCCAAAAGCTCTAACTCCCTCAAACCTGTAATCATAGGTGAGCATACGGCGCGTCTTTCTTTGTTTTTACATTTTGAACTTCATAGTCAATAAAAGTTTCTGTTCGGCGAGAACGCAGGCTCTGTTTCTTCATCCTTTGGAGTTTCTGTGGTAGCTTTTGGACTATTTTGGTGGCTTAGGATGCGTCGTATGAAACATGCGAAAGAGAAGAATTTCCGTGAGAATGGCGGGATGCAGTTGCAGGAACGCATCGCTTCCATGGGGGGAAGAGAAAGCCTCAGAATTTTTTCCGAAAGAGAGTTGGAAATAGCTTCCAAGAATTATTCAATAGAACTGGGCAAAGGTGGCTTCGCAACTGTGTACAAAGGAGATCTTGTGGACGGCACGCCTGTGGCAATCAAAAAACCCAAATCAATTTCCGATGAGTTTATCAGGGAAATTATAATTCTGTCCCACATTAATCACAGGAATGTAGTGAAATTGCTTGGTTGCTGCATGGAAACTCAATTTCCATTGCTTGTATACGAGTTTGTGCCAAACGGGACAGTTTTCGAGCATCTACACTCGGCAGAGAAGCAGTTGACATGGGAAACAAGGCGGCAGATTGCCATCGAAACGGCAGAGGCGATAGCATATGTGCATCTCCAAGCCTCCCAGCCCATTTTCCATCGCGACATAAAATCCTTAAATATTTTACTGGATAACACATTCACTCCAAAAGTAGCAGACTTTGGTATTTCTCGGCTCCGCCCTGCTGATGAAAGGCACCTGAGCACCATGCTTCCGTCGGGCACTCCAGGTTATGTAGATCCTGAGTTCGTGAGGAGCAACCGGTTCACAGATAAGAGTGATGTTTTCAGCTTTGGTGTAGTTTTGGTGGAGCTTCTTACGGGTTTGATGCCGTTGCTGTGTATAGAAGGATCTATGTGTGCTTTGTACGAGCATTTCCTCTCCGCAATTAATGAGAACCGTCTTACTGAAATTTTAGATCCTAAAATGGTGAATGAGGAAAACCAAGGGCAGATGGAGAATATGGCACGGTTAGCAAAAGCATGTTTGCAAGTGAAAGCAAGAGCAAGGCCGTCCATGAGAGAGGTGGTGGAGGAGCTTGCTTGGATAAGAGCAGCCACAAGACAGCGGAATCTTTATGGTAATGTGAGTCTTGTAGAGCATAGGGGTGATCCAAAACAAGCAAGGCTAAATTATAACGCCCTGCCAACTACATGTGATAGTGTTTTTATGGATCCCGCGGAGGATTATTACTACAGTTCTCCATCTGTTACGGCAATTTCTTCAGAGGGCCCATCCACTGCGTTGATTCAGATTGAAATGTCAGATACGTATGCGCGATGATCAAGGCAATGCACGACCAAGGAAGCAGACAAGAGTAGATGCTCTTCATTTGTTGCTCTTAAGAAATGAAAAATAAATCCCTACCGTAATGAGGTGCGGTTGAGTGGTGGACACGCATTCAATTACAGTTATATGCTTTGTTTTTAGCAGTGGATAAATTGGGTAGCTCAGTCCTCCTCTGGCTCTGTTGTTCTTCTTGTTATTGAGTGGTTTGTTTTTATTGGTATGGTTTTCTTAGTTTCAGCTATTTGTTTTTTATTGGATTTTAAGAGCATGACTTCTTGCATACGAATTTATGTAATACTATTTTATAAAGGGTAATTTAGAGACTTTTCATGCTGTACATGTAAGAAATATATTTTTTTTATTAATGAAAATTATTGCAATGCAGTAAATTATGATTTCTACACTCATACAATATAATTTTGTATAAATTTTTTAAATTGTAAATATGATAGTATCATATTATTTATTTAATTTTTTATATATTTAATGTGATTAAGATAGATATTTTAATATTTTGAATATTTTAGTGTATTTATACATATTTAATATTTGAGAACTTTCTTGAATAGAAATGTTCAAGTCAAGAAGATAATGCCATTTTGGATATGTAAAGATGACATATATTTCATGCATTATTAAGTAATTAATAATATAGATATACTTATCAATTATTCATACATTTCATTTGGTAAAAATATTATATATTTACACTGCATAGTAGAAAAATATTTAAATGGCGAATAATACAATTATGTATACCAACTAAATAATCAAATTTGTTCTGCACCTTACTGTTTTTGATAGAGATATTTAAGTATTTTAATGTGTATCCTTATCACAATTAATTTCTATTTAAATAAATAATATTTAAATAATTGATATATATGTTATGTTTTACACTATTCAACTTTAAATTAAAGTAACTTAATGCTATATTTAAGTTGAGTAATATAAATATTTAAATGAAGCAAGCAATATTTTCTTCATATAGGTTCTATAGAAGAATGTGATGGTGATGGGTGGAGTGTGCATAGCCTCCAATGGTCAATTTTAAAATTTCACAGCTACTTTGTGTCAAAATTTTGCTCTAAGCAGGTTGTAGAATGGAAGAGTATGACCACCAATTGGAAAGAATGTTGGTCAAGGTGGAAGAATCACCATCGCTTCACATCCCTATGGTTCATTCTATCAAAGAATCTTTGTTGCTAAACAAGGAAACCCTAACTATCATGAAGGAAGTTCTTGATTCCAGGATAATCCTTTGTAATAGGAGGATGCGTCAAAAGCTACTAAATGGGGTCTAACCACTTATCCAAATATTATTCCCCTTTTAGCTACATTTCCAAATAACATTACCATTCCAAAAGGTGCCCCCTTGAATTGAAAAAATGGCAATTATCAAAAGATTCCTCCAACTTGAACCTCATCGAAAATCCTACCAAGAACAATTGCAAGGTGAAAATGGGTTCCAAGTGTTGGAAATTGGAAGTCTGTCATTGATGATGCAATTTGGAAACATGAGCATGAAGTGTATATATTGCTTGATCCAGTGTTGTCATTGATGTCAACATTTTTATGGTCATCCTAGAATAGCTTGGAATTATTTTTGATGACATATGTACAAAGAAATTTGGTTCAGAAAGTATGGTTATACAAGAAATTGGCTAAGCATTTCCTCTAGTAGTGTTGTAGTTCAGTGCATCAGTTGTTGGGTTCCCACTTCATGGCAAGTGGATATATCAATCTTTAATTTTAGATATAGTTTTGAGATCATTAGTTGCAAACATATTCAATATTTTGTGACATTCTATGAAGTTTCCAAAAATTTATGAATGATAGTGTTCAGCCCTATATACCGCAACTATTTTTCTATATAGTGTAACTGTGTGGGAGATTCTATATTTCTTCATAGATACCTATTTTGATCTACAATGATGAAGACAAGCTAATAGATGTCGGTTGAATGGGAATTTGAAGAAAGATCGACTCTTGAAGCATACATTTGGTGAATTGTATGTACATATGAATGTTTTGTGCTTAGGTCTCATTTTTGGGCTAACCTAACATGTTTGATGTTTTGAAGAGGACATGTAAGTAACTCTATCTCATGAGCAATTTATATTAGGTCCATGTTGACCTACCTTGATGTATTTTGAATTAAGTCACAAAGCGTGGTTGAAATGTTTTGAGGATGACATGTTTAATCTTGTGTTTTACTTCTAATTAGGATGACCTAATTGAAGTTACACTTGGAATGTGTATATGTGTGTGTGTGTATCAAATTAAATTGAATGATTAAGGCATAAAAAAGGGTGTAGATGACATTGAATGAGATATGCTGAGTAGATTATATGTGAGTATTGAGCGACATATGACATGTATGGTGTTCCATCTACATGTGTGTGATGTAGAATTAAGCAGATTGTGAGTAGATCAGAGTATTGATTCATATTAGTGAGAATATCATTTTGTACTTCATTGGAACTATAATCCAACATATGATAGATCTTATTATATCAGTTCAAATAGGTTGTATAGCCACCCCTTCTCTGTTCCTTCTCTTTCTCTATGAGCAGTGAGTTCACTTGGATAGTGAGTCCACCCAATAGTGAGCCTTTTTGTAATATACTATATCCAGATATAATATATTGTTATCTAACCATCACCTTGGTTTTTTTCCATTTTGGGTTTTCCATGTAAAAATACTTGTGTTCATGTGTTATGTGATATTGTGGATGTTTCATGTTTTCTTTCACAATTGTTGTTGGATGTATGTTAATAATTGGATGACTTATTCATAATTGGTTTAAAGGAATACTGATTCACCCCCCTCTTAGTATTCTGAGTGTTCAACAATTGGTATCAGAGCTTGGTTCCCTAGAAGGAGCTTGAACACTTTGGGAAGATCTTGGAGTTTGAACACATGCCTCATAGAAAGTATCATATTCCCTCGAAAGAGATTCCTGCCATTGAATACATAGAAAAAGATTGCATGATTGAAAATGAAGAAATTGAAGTGGCCCTTGAAGATCTTAACAAAGTTGAAGATGAAAATAGAGATCTAAAGGAAAATCTACAAGAGAAAAATTAGTGCATCAAAAAATTGAGAGAGTAGATCGAGAAATTCAGAGAAATACATAAGGAAGTCAATAAAAAATTGAAGCAAGCAAATGAAGACGTCACCAAATTGAGAGTGCAAGTGGAAGCAAATAAAAGAATTGAGGAATGCTTGAATACAATGATAAAGAACAAATCTAATGAGTGCACTAGACTTCAATAAGAAGTGGTAAATTTGAGATTAGATCTAGAGAAGCAAAGAATTCATGAAGAAAAATTTAAGACAAGCTCTGTAATGCTTGATGAGTTGATTGCTAGTTAGAAAGCATCTAAAGACAATTGTGGTCTAGGAATTAGAAAAGGAGAAATCTCTAAGACAAATTAAACATCCTATGCAAAGAATATTAGTGAACCAAAGAAGACAGAAGACAAAGGAAACTATGGAAAGTTATGGAATCAAAGAAACAATGTTAGAAGGTCTCCTATCAAACAACAATATGCTTAAAGGTGCCAATATTTCAATGGTTTTTGCTATTTTTTCCATAAATATGGACATAAAGCTTTGGAATGTAGAAGCAAAATGAATCTAAATGTTTCACCCTTTATTGGTCAATGCTTTAAATGCAAGAAATTTGGACATAGAGGAAATGAATGCAACGGTCAAGTGATGAATAGTGTGGACACAAAAAAAGTAACCCTTCTAATTTTTCTCATGTTCAAGCTCTCCTAGTGGACTTTGGATTTATTTTTCCTAGATTTAATGTTGTAATGTGGTCAACACATTCACATTAGGTCTTGGACCCTTGTGAATCATTAGGACTTCTAGGATGTCTTGTAAAAGTGTTGTGAAATGTTTTAACCCACTTTCACACTTTTCTAGGACCCTTTCATTATAATTCACTTAAATAACCCTTTTGTATCACTTGCCAAGTCTTATTTCAAAGTGTTGTAAAGAGTTGTAACAAAATCTCATGCTTTTCTAGACTTTTCTTCACTAAATCAACCCTTTCTCATGTTTAAATGACCTCTTAATGCACTTTTCAACCATACTTAAGTGTATTTTTTAGGATATTTACATGAGACCTTATTTAATGCACTTTAATTTCTGACACATAGTAAATTTTCCCAGGTGGGACCAAGTCACCATATGGGGTGACTTAGTCCCACTAGGCACAAAATTCAAAATAATTTTAATTTCTTGGTGGGATTTTATTCTCTTACCCTTAAGGTCGGCCTGTGATGTGTTATTTTTGGGAAATAATGGAAAATCAAGTATAAATAAAGGATTTTTCCTCTCATTCTAATCCCCCATTCATTCACTCAAGCAATTCATCCATTCACTTAATCATTCTCAAGCATTCAAGAAATCTAAGCATAATCAAGTCATTCATTGGAGCACTTCATTACATATCCTCAAATTTCTACATCAAGGGTTTGATGAGTTCTTGACAATGAGTGTGGTTTATTCATCATTCTCTTCTCATTTCATTTCATTTTATAGGGTTTGATTACCAAAGTGGGGTTTGACCAAGGAAAACCGCTCTTCTCTAACCCTTAACCCCTTTTCCCTTCCTTACATGTGTGTTTGTAGGTCTTGTATGTAGATTTGTCAAAGAGGAAAGTTCAAAAAAGGTGTTTTCCATCTGTCAAAGTCATAAAAGTCAACAAAACCCTAATTGAAGCTTGGAGACCTTTTCAGCCCATTTTTTGTAGATTCAAATTTAGACACCTGTCAAAAAACCAAGTGCAGACCTAGAGCTACAAAATCCAATCCTTAAATTCTAGAAATCTCCTGGTGGACTAAGTCACCATTTGTGGTGAACTAGTCCCACTGCCAGGCCTCAAAATTGATTTTTACGTTTCTGAGCACACATTTGGTAGATTCTCGTTCTAGTAGATTTTCCCTGAAATTGGACTAAGTCATCTAGCTTGGCGTAAGTGTCCAAGTCAAAATTTCTAGTCAACTATGGAAGATTCTAGAGCCTCTCTACATTAGATTCTAGATTCCATGTGCACCTCTCTAGTTCTATTTAACTATTTCATCATTTACTTTCATTCTTAGGTGTTTTTGCATACATCATTATGTTTTCCAACACTTTGCATTTCTTAGGTTTAACATCAATAAATCATCTTTCTTTCAGTTTATTGCATTTAGACATCATAATTAGGCATATTACACCCCACATCACATCAATCTTTGAATGTGAACATTTCATTTTGGCCCAATCTTTCTCCTTTTAGGTGAAAACCCTAGAAGGACCAGAGAGCATTTAGGCACCAAAATCTTTTCTTACATTTTGGTGAACCCAACTTTTGAAAATTTTCTTTTTGATTTCAAGTGCATTTTCATCCTAGGTTTAACTTGCACTAACATTTCATTAGGTGTTACATTATTTAAATTTCATCCTAGGGTTTTAAAAAATTGCATTAGTGAAAAACTCATATAGCTTGCATTTTATTTAATTGAAAAACAACAAAAAATTTCATTTTCATACTATAGATACAACTGTGCATCTGGAAGACATACAATTACATTCAATTTTTTTGAAAAATCACAAAAAAATATTGATTGGGACTAATTCACCACTCTGGGCAACTTAGTCCTTTTGCACATTTTGCATTGTAATTTCTAGCATTTTTTGCATATTTTCTGCATTCTTGTTTTCTACTATTGCATCTCTGTTACAGTTTTTAGAATTTTTGTTATTATCATTTGATTTCTCCTAGTAGCCCTTATATGAGTGTTTGGTACCCTATTGATAATACTTTAGTGAGAAGAAGTTCACAACTCATGGCATCCCATGATAACACAATTGTTTTTGGACCTTGGGTTGTCCCGAGCTACTACTTCTGGTATTGACAATAGTGTATTAGGCACTGACCCTACCTTTAGCAATACCGTGGCTTCTAATAATATGAAAATTGAAACACAATATGATCACATTCCGCAAGACAAAGTCATTAACATTCATGAGGATTTAACACATTTGCAACAAAACTTGTGTCTTGAAAACATTTCAACCACTATGATTCCTGCTATAGAAAATATCCAACACCTAATTGAAAGTGACAAAGGCCTAAACATTATAAAAAAAAATGATGATATATACAAAAAATATGCTCCTTACACCTCTAGCACATCTCAACCCGCAAACACTGTGGTTAGTCAAGGAGGACTTAACACTCCTCCTTCCACAGTAGCATCTATACCTACCTACACCAAACTGCAAGTTGCAACCATAGTGCAATAGGTTAGTAATGTGATTCCTCCTACAACTATTCCTACTAGCATCCGTAATTCTTTTGTTGCATCAAATGTTCTCTCCTCTTCCACCATACCATCTATTAGCATTCCATTCACTTTCCCTACCACTACATACACTCCATCACCACTTTCCATTCCACCTCATACCACTTACACTGACCCTCTCATCACACAAATTTTCCAAGCCATCTCCATGCAAAAAAAAATCCATCGTCAATCAAAACCAGAATGGACCACCCACCTATTATGTCTAAAGCAACCCACTATCTTTAGAAATTCTACAAACATCAATGCCACAAGGAATGGAAATTCCTAGATTTGAGAAGTATGGAGGAAAGGGCGATCCTACTTATCATGTTAATGCTTACACAACATTGTGTAGTGACTTTTTCCTTCACGATAAACTATTGGCCAAACTATTTCCTAGGACTTTAAATGACACTACCTTATAATGGTTTTCATCCTTACCCAATAATTCAATTCATTCATTTAACGAACTAGTTGATGCATTCATAAGTCATTTTCAAGTGCATATGACTCCAAATAAGACATTGGCTGATTTAATGATATGTAAACAAAATTTGGATGAAAAAGCAACCGATTTCATCTCATGCTATCAATCACTTTATGCTCAACTCAATGTCAAAATTCTTGATCCACATCTCCAAAAGATGTTCATTGAAAATTTACAAAGTCACATTTAGGATAGATTGAACATGATGAAATTTCCCTCCTTTATGCACTCATGTACAACTCTTTGCAATTACCACAATTCAATTAGTAGTTGTGATGCCAAGTCCACTTTTAGTCGAGTCAAAAAATATGAACCTAGCACTTCAAACAATTCACAACCATTTCAAAAACCAAGCAAAGGGTGCTTATAGTTCAATCCCCCTCAACAACCAACTCAACCTATCAAAAACCAAGTAGCAACTATTAAAGACGCGATGCCTTATAGTTATGGAGATCCAAAACGATAGTTTAGACCATTACCACACACTCTTCATAACACAATGACCCAACTTATACAACAACAAATGATTTCTTTACCTACTATTAAACCACTGGATCCAACTAAACCTTTTCCTCCAACCTTTCAACCTAAGGCTTATTGCCATTATCATAGACAAAATGGACATGACACAAAATAGTGTAAGCATCTTATACATATAGTGCAAGACCTCATTGATTCTGGCCATTTATCCATTTCAAATGTTAATGTTAAAGGTAATACATCTATTTCCCCACATAATCAAAATTTGCAAACTTTTACCAATCCGATGCCTAAACACAATATGTCATTCATCAAAGCCAGTGAAACTCAAAACAACAATGTGATGACTATTCATAAAGCTATTGAACATCCTGACCCTATTCCAGATAACGCTACTATTGATCCTATAAAGGAAATGCTAAGTGTGATAGACATTATCCCTCATAAGGCCCAACCTAAGAAAAATAATGATATTACTTTCTCTTCTAAGGATATTCTTCTAAATCTTCCTGATGGTCCTCTTTGCATAGCCAACCATATTTATGATAAGCCCACTAATAGGATACTCATAGATCTCGCCTATTGCAAGAATGTGATCACTGAGGAATTTTTTGGTATTACATGATCTTTATCAAGATGTTTATGTCAAACCGAGAGCATGGATCAAAACACACAATGGTTTTGCATGCCCTATGATAGGATCAATCGTTCTTCCATTACAAATAGGACCTAAGACAATGGATGTTACATTCTTTATCATTCCACAATTGGATCAGTTTTTTCTATGGCTAGGCCATCCATGGCTTCGCTCAATGAAAGTTGTCCCTTCAATCATACACAAATGTTTGAAGTTTCTACTTCATAATGGCATATTCACTATTCACCATAGTGGCTTTAATCCTTTGTATTCTAGAGGAAATTTCTCGTTAGAATCCTTTTGGCTTGAGCCCATGAAACCCACAACACCTTGTAAAGATTTCTTTTTCATTGCTTATCAAAATTTTAAAGCAAAGAAAATTACTGGGTATGTGCAGGATCATGATGGGCCAAAAAGTGGCAATATGATGGGTATGTGGCTGACAAATTTTTTTACCCAAAATTGATGAAAGGAAAAGGGTTTTTAAAGGAGATTCTTAGCTTTCCTCCAATATAAATTATGGTTTACTTTGAATTTAATAAGTAATTATTTTTTATTTTCTATTTAAATTATGACTAAAGTCCTGATTGATAGACTGATTGAAAAAAATCTATAAATTTCAAATGGTATCATATTTTTTGAATCCAAAACATGTGTCACATTCTATGCTTTGCATGCTATAGGATTAAAAAAATAAAAATTGAATTTCATGAAGTTTTGACCAAGTTAAGGTGGTCAAACATACGATTTTTATATTTAAAAGTTGTAATAAAAATTCATAATTAATTATTTACTTGGAAAAAATTACAAAAAATATGCATCACATCGGGACATGAGTCCTCTACTTATATCTAAAATATTATAAAAAGTATTATCATTTTATTGTGGTTAGGGTGGTCAGACAAACAACTACTTATTTTTTCCCTGAAATTTAAGTACTACTACATTGAAATTTCAAATTTTCACCAAATAGATTTTTTTTTTAAACAAACCTAGTAGTTTAGAAACTACATTAAATTTTCTACAGATTCTATTCTTACATGTTTTTGAAATAATATATATAACTTATTCAAATTTTTATGTCAAGTGTCCCTCCACAACCAATCCTCATCCACTTCCAGCACATACGCTACCAAATTGTCCCTCCACAACCAATCCTCATCCACTTCCAACAATCCCATCCTTAATGAGACAATTCTTCAACTTGAAACTAAACCAACAACTCAAGATCAACCAATAAACACTTGACCTTCATCATCCAAAAGCCCAAGAGATAATGAAACCAACCCCATCATGCCCCCTCACATAAAACAAGTTTATAGAGTAAAAGAGAATGTGATTGACCCACCTCCCATGTTTCCTTCTATTCCTCCTCGTAGGGAAGAAAAGGAGGCTATGGTGGATCAACCCGCTCTACACCAACACAACTCCAAAATAGAATCAAAAGAAATAGAGGTACTAGGGAGTGTAGGCATCGACATCGTCTCCTTGCTCGTCAATTACAAACTAAAGAAAACAAATGCAATCAACATCCAAATTTGACATAAGCCTTTAATGATGACCTAAACCATAGATTTTTGGGAATGAGGTTTATAGGCTACTCTTTCACTCTTAGGATGTTTCACCTAAAAGGAGAAAGATAAACCTCACTCAAAATCAATGTGGTTCACTCAAATTAGGAAATGTATGATGTGATTAAGACTAAATGAGATGATCTAAATGCAACTAAGCTATAGAATTAACTGATTATGAATGCAAAGCCTAAGATTTTTGGAATGTTTGAAAACATAATGATGTTTGCAAAAATCCTAAAATGATGAATGAAAATGAAAATTAAACTAAATAGAAAGCTAAATATTAGAATGGGTGCACCTGAGAAGATGAAGAGAACTGGAAAAAAATCTAGAAATCTGATTTTGAGCTGTCTAGAACACATTCACCACCTTGGTCAAATCAGTCCCAAGTTAAGGCTTTTCTACATAGAAACTATTTTCTACTAATTGGGTGTTTGGATTTGCATTTAACTCAAAAGGTCACCTCAGGAGGGACTCATTTGCCATGTGTGGAGAATCAGTCCACTTTCAATTTTCTGTAATTTCAAATCTTTATTCGGCACCTTGACACCTGTACAACAATTTCTGACGAAAACACAAATCAAGATCTCAAAAAATTCCTAAAAACAGCTTAAAATTGTTTTTCTAATCGGGGGTTTTCCTTGGTCAAACCCTTAGTTGGGTAATTAAACCTTAAATGGATAAAAATATGCATAAAACCCTAGCCTTAAGTGTGTTAAAGACTAAGAAAGTATGAAGTATGGAAAAAACCCTTTTCTATTGTGCTAGAATAAGAAATGCAAATGTGATTTGAGTGATGCAAGACCTCAACCCTAGAAATCTCACAACACATCAAAAATGGAGATAAAATGGCATGCAAATGGAATGTAATTAAAATGCAAACCTTAATTTGAAGATAGAGAAGAAATAAAAGATGGAATCACTTTGAAAACAAGTCTTTAGGTGTGATTTGATGGCTAGTTGTATCTCCTCAACCTAGATTTATTCATGATTCACCATAGAAATCCATCATCAACTCCTTGCAATGTTGAACTTTTATCCAAAAAGTGAGCTTCAAGACTTGCAAAAACCCTAGTTTGCTTCCCTAAAACTTCAACTTTACCAATGAAACTTGTTGTAGAAAACTTGACTTTAGTATTTTCTTTAGTGAAATGACTAAAAGATGTGTAAAATGACTTAAAATGTATCTATAAGCAACATCTAATTTTCCCATTATTTAGACCTAAAATGCCGACATTCTCTAAAAAATTAAGTTGAATTAATTGAATTCCGGCTTAAAATTGAAATTTCCCTAACAAAGGACTCATTCGCCACCCTTGGTGAATGGGTCCCACTAAAGGGGACTCATTCACCCAAAGTGGCAAATGGGTCCCACCAATGGTTTTTGAAGGTGGGTTTTCAGGATATGGATGAATTGTATGTTTTTTGTTGGGATTTAAGTGATTTCTCAAGTGAAACATTCCTCTAGATAAAAATAATGGGTTTTAGGGTCCTATAAATGCTATTTTGATGAATGAATAGTGCAGGGGTACTCAAAAGTAGGTTTAATTAGGCGTGAAATTGTCTCTTTTCTCAAGAGTGTCCAATTTTCTATGTCACATTTACCCCCACTTTAGTGCTTGTATGACTCTATGTGCATATGTAAGCTAAAGGACTCTAAACAGTGCACTTTATTACATAAAAGGATACTTATTCAAAAGGCAGGAGAACGAAGCCCCCAGTGTAGTTATCCACAAAACTACAACATTAGGAACCACATCCTCTAACACACATTCATGAATTATCCAAAAATCCTTTTATCTAGCTCCTAGGAATCCAATTCAAGGGTAGATGTATGCCCCATCTTGATTCCACTTGCTTTACGTGGGTGGAATCAAGGTAGCAATCTAGCCATGTCGAATAAGGAACATCATATCGTAGGGAATTTCCAAGTACCATGCCACATAATGTTAGACAATTGATGATGTCGAATGTGGAATCATGATTCTAATGCATCAAATGATGTTGAAAATGAATCACCCTAGCTCCCGTTATGTTGTTTTGAAGAAAAGATGCTTTATTAACTCTTAAGATAAAATAACCCTAATTTAATGCATAAGAGTAAAAGTGATGAAAATAGGTTAAAAGAGGTAGAAGAAAGTAATTTGTCACTTACTATTGCATTGTACGTTATTTTAGCTTGAGAGTGAAAATTGAGATGAGAACATGTCGAGTAGACGAGATTACACACCTTCACAAATGGATGAGCTTTGAGAGCAGGTGGAACGCAATGAGCTGTATTATGAGGTGAGTCGATTATGCAACTTTCACTTTGTGATTTTGCAATAAATTAATGATTTTTAATACATGGATAGGTTAATTTAGGATCTTGGAAAAAAGTTCCCAAAGTTTCCCCTTTTTTTGCAAAGTGTCCTATTTTTTCACAAAGTGTCCCTTTTGTTTTCAAAGTATCCCACTTCTTCGCGAAGTGTCCCATTTCTTTGCGAAATGTCCTAAAAGGGTTCTAAATTTCCTCGGGCCATTAGAAAAGCACACTAGATCTACTTTAACACATTTGCATGATGAAATGTGTCAAAATTGAAGATATTAGATGGATTTTAGAGCATTTTGTGATGATTTCGATAGGTCCCTGCCTGGTTGCAATAGCAGCTTGGGGTGAGGCAACTTACTTTTCTTAGAGATCATGCTCCAATGCTATCAACAATAGAGACAAAGAATTTACAGACAATAGGCATATATTGGGAATATCTTATGCCACATATGAGATACCATGATGCCATGCTTATGGTCATATGTGAGGGTTAGGACGTTGATACTTGTACGTTTCATATTCCTACTGGGGAGATGACCATCACTCTCGAGGATGTACACCATATTCTCTAAGTTCCTATTTGGGGAGACCAGGTATATTTCTAGGGGGATCAGTCATTTTGTTAGAAGAAGGTGGATATGGAGTATTTCCTAGGAGGTCCTATTCATGATGAGCGTGTGAGAGAGCGAATCAAGCTTCCATTGCTTCTATATTTGCGAGTTCTTATTGTTAGACAGATTATGATGCATACAGTGGCTCTTATTCTCAATCCTAATGGACAAGCGACACACTTAGATGGAGGATTTGTACACTTGATTCGAGGGATGTACGAGCACATGATAGTCTATGCATGGGGCCATTGCATCCTAGCACACTAATATTATGATCTTTGCAGATTTGTGTTTCAAGAGATTGATAGCTCCAGAAGATTAGTTACTACATCTTTACCTATAGCCGTAATGAAGAGAAGAACCATAGAAAGTCCTCCGATAAGGGAGAGATCCCCTCTAGAAGCTCCCTCCATTAGGGTTGAAACAAAGAAAATTACTAGGAGAGTTAAGTAGAATACCTTAAGGATTTACTGGTTTACAATTTTTTGGCAAACTAGACATTGAACTAAATTTTTTAAACTAAATCTTCACTTTTAGGCACCTATAGTGGCTAAATCACAAGGAATTTGAAGATGATGCAAACTAGTGATTTGTGACATTTTTCTGTAGATTCTAAATGTTTTTTTTTTTTTTAAATTTTGGAATTAGATTGCTCTTCTTTATCCATCTCCTTCAAAAACTAGTTTTTAATAGTAAACACCATTTTTGAAGAGTAGCGTTACTGTCTAACACATAACTTTTCTTATATGAAGGATAAAATTCTATTTTTTTCAAATTTTGATTTGTAACTACAATATCTAGTGCATGGAATTGGTTTCATAGCATTTCATTGAATATTTTTTCTTAATTAATTTTTAAAGTCAAACCAATTACAATTTAGACATGATTTACTGGCTACAACATAACTTTTTTTGTATGTACAAAATTCTTTTTTTTATTGTATCAAGGACATCAATATCTAGTGCAATGATATTTTTCTTTTTTCTTTTTTTGATAATCTACTATTTTTCCTCATGTGTACAACAAAGAGCTTGTTTTTTAGTGAAAAATCTACATTCACAAGAAATAAAAAATAAATATGAGAATAAAATTCAATTTATTTAAAATTATTCTTTTTAGGAAGCTTACAATAAGGACTACATACTTACAAAAACTAATTTCTAAATGAATTCATTTGATCTTCCAAAAAGTAAATCAATAGTGGTTTTTTATCAACATTTTGATAGGTGTAAAGGAGACTTTGTTATAGGTATGGTTTAAAACTAGCAGGGTTCTATCTAAGGGGGTTTGATCTAAGGTAGTTTGATCAAACCCTCTTCAATTGGAATCCTTTAAATGGAATTTTTTCAAGGATTAAATCATTATATTTTCTAAAAATATGTGATTTTAGCGAAAATTGGGATCTCCCAAAAATTGTAAACTAGTATTGTGGGATCACCCAAGGAAAAAAGATGTTGGCACCACACAACTAAAGAAGATATTAAAGGACATATGAATATAGATGATGCTCAACATGAGCATGAGACTATTAAATAGGTGGGTGAAGCTACTGAAACCGACCTCAGATCATTGACTAATTCCTTCAAGGAATACATCTCGGGGTTAAAAGAACAAGTTGGAAGTGAAGTTGGAGCATGGTCAACAAAAAATAATTTGTCGGATATTATAGAGAGGTGTGCAGCTACACACAATAAATTAGAAGATAGCTTGAAGGATGTTCAAGCTTGTGAAGTGGAAGCAAATAATTTATTCTTATTTTGCATGAAGTGGCCTAAAAGTACTCAAAGTATAAAGGATGCCATGAACACAATTGAGACACAAATTAGAAGTGCATCAAGTGATTTTGATCCAATACAAGATAGAGATAATAAGACCTAGAATGCTTTGGTGATCTTACAAGAAGAATACTTTACTTTATAGAGTCAAAAAGATGAATTAATCAAATAGTTTGAGAATCTAAGGGACTTGGTGAAGATGAAGTACATACCCATCTCAAGTGCCCTTGTAAATTTTGATGTAAAATTTCAATGATAAATCTCACTCTCAGTACTCCAGAAGAAGGAAGGAGAATCTTGGTAAAGGGGTATGTGCAGGATCATGATGGGCCAAAAAGTGGCGATATGTAAGTGATATGATGACCCATGTGGCTGATGAATTTTTTTTTACCCAAAATTGATGAAACGAAAAGGGTTTTTAAAGGAGATTCTCAGCTTTCCACCAATATAAATTATGCTTTACTTTCAATTTAATAAATAATTATTATTCATTTTCTATTCGAATTATGACTAAAGTCCTGATTGATAGGTTGATTGAAAAACATCGATAGCTTTAAAATTGTATCACATTTTTTGAATTTGAAACATGCATCACATTCTATGCTTCACATACTATAGGATTAAAAAAAGAATTTCATGAAGTTTTGACCAAGTTAAGGTGGTGGACATATGATTTTTATATTTTTTAAAAGTTGTAATAAAAAATCATAATTAATTATTTACATGAAAAAATAGAAAAATATGCATCACATCGAGACATGAGTCCTCTACTTATATCCAAAATATTATCATTTTATTGTGATTAGGGTGGTCGGACATACACCTACTTATTTTTTCATTGAAATTTAAGTACTATTGCATTGAAATTTCAAAATTTCACCAAATAGATTTTTATTTTTTAAAATATGCCTAGTATTTTAGAAACTACATTCAATTTTATACAAATTCTATTCTTACATATTTTTGAAATAATATAGATAAATTATTCAAATCTTTATGTCAAGTTGCCTAACCCTGATTTTTTTGATTTTTTTGCCACTTAAGGGCTTGCTTTTTCCATGATGATCCTACATATACCCAAAGCTTGAATCACACTATAGGACACTAGTAGAAGCAAAGAAGTTATGGGAAGAAGGAAAATATACTTGGAAAGACATCTTGCAAAAGCTCAAAGAGTCAAAACCCTTAGGTTGACAGTTTTCACTCTTATGCATTTTCTAAATTTTTAGAATCCTTTTTGTTTTTTACATATATGAAGGTATGGAATCTTTTTCATTAGAGGTATTTAGAAAAAATTTCACACATATATCTAAGGGGTAGTATATAGAGTTTTTGCACATCATTTTCCATTGATGTCAAAGGGGGAGAGATATTGGGAAAAATTTTAAAGAGATACTTGGAGAGATACTGGGAGAGATCCTTGGAAAGATATTTGAGATGAGATATGAGTAAGGAGAGAAGGAAAAGTTTTTAAATGCATGTTTCCATCAATGAAAAATTGGGAGATTGTTGGAAATTGGAATTCTATCATTGATGATATAGTCTGGCAACATGAACATGAAGTGTGTGTGTGTGTGTGGGTATGTGTAGGATCATTATAGGCTAAAAAATGGTGATATGATGGGTATGTGGCTGATGACTTTTTTTTACCCAAAATTGATGGAATGAAAAGGGTTTTTAAAGGAGATTCTCAAATTTCCACCAATATAAGTTATGATTTATTTTGAATTTATTAATAATTATTATTAATTTTCTATTTGAATTATGACTAAAGTCTTGATTGATAGGCTGATTCAAAAACATCTATAGCTTTCAAATGGTATCATATTTTTTGAATCTGAAACATGCGTCACATTCTATGCTTCACATACTATAGGATTAAAAAAAATCACTGATACATTTTGACTCAAAATCCAACAAAAGCTTGTCATAATTTCTACAAAATTTTGTCAAAATTATTTTGTTGATTTTCTGACAAAATTTGAAACGTCAAAATTTTGAAGCAGCCAACGATGCTGGGTTAGAATTTTGACGTTTCAAATTTTGTCAAAAAATCAATGAAATAATTCTAACTAAAGTTCATCCAAATTTCAATGAAATTTTGTCGGATTTTGAGTCAAAATTTATCAGTGAATGAATTTCATGAAGTTTTGACCAGGTTAAGGTGGTCAGACATACAATTTTTTATATTTTTCAAAAGTTGTAATAAAAAATTCATAATTATTTATTTACTTAGAAAAAAATTACAAAAAATATGCATCACATTAGGACATGAGTCCTCTACTTATATCTAAAATATTATAAAAATATATTATCATTTCATTGTTTTTAGGGTGATTAGACAGACACCTACTTCTTAATTTTTCCTTGAAATTTAAGTGCTACTGCATTGAAATTTCAAATTTTCACCAAATAGATTTTTTTGAAATAAACTTAGCAGTTTAGAAACTACATTCAATTTTCTATAGATTCTATTCTTACATATTTTTGAAATAATATAGATAGCTTATTCAAATTTTTACATCAACTTTCCTAACTCTGATTTTTCTAAATTTTATCGCCACTTAAGGGCCTATTTTTTCCATGATGATCCTACACATATCCATGTGTGTGTGTATATATATATATATATATATATATATATTGCTTTATCTAGTGTTTTCATATATGTTAACATTTTTATGATCCTCCTAGTATATCTTGGAAGTATTCTTGATGACATATGCACAAAAAAAGTTTGTTTGGAAAGTATGGTTATACAGGAAATTGGCTAAGTATTTCCTTTGGTAGTGTTGTGGTTTAGAGCATCATTTTTTAGGTCTGCACTTAAATGCAAGTGGATATATCACTTTGTGATTTTAAATATAGTTTTGAGATCATCAGTTGTAGCTATATTCAATATTTTGTGACATTTTGTGAAGTTTCTCGAAAGTTATGAATGACAATGTTTAGCCCTATATACCCCAATTATTTTTTTGTATAGTGTATCTACGTGAGAGATTTTGCATTTCTTTGTGGATAATCATTTTATCTTGTGACGATGAATAAAAGATAATAGATTTCAACTAAATGGGAATTCAAAGAGAGATCGAGTCTTGAAGCATACATTTGGGTATGTGCAAGATCATCATGGAAAAAACAGGCCCTTAAGTGGCAAAAATTTAGAAAAAAAAGTGTTAGGCAACTTGACGTAAAAATTTGAATAAGTTATCTATATTATTTCAAAAATATGTAAGAATAAAATCTATAGAAAATTGAATGTGGTTTCTAAACTACCAGGTTTATTTTAAAATAAATAAAATATATTTGGTGAAAATTTGAAATTTCAATGTAGTAGTACTTAAATTTCAAGGAAAAAATAAGAAGTAGGTGTCTTTCTAACCACCCTAACCATAATAAAATGATAATATTTTTTTATAATATTTTATACATAAGTAGAGGACTCATGTCTAGATGTGATGCATATTTTTTTGTAATTTGTTTCCAAGTAAATAATTAATTATGAATTTTTTATTACAAATTTTAAAAAATATAAAAAATTGTATGTTTGACAACCTTAACTTGGTCAAAACTTCATGAAATTTAATTTATTTTTTTAATCCTATAGTATGTGCAGCATAGAATGTGACACATGTTTCAAATTAGGGTATGTGCAGGATCATGGTGCTCCAAAAAGTGGCAATATTATGGGTATTTGTAGGGTATGTGGCTGATGACTTTTTTTTCTCCCAAAATTAATAAAACGAAAAGGGTTTTTAGAGGAGATTCTCAGCTTTCCAAAACTATAAATTATGATTTAATTTGAATTTAACAAATAATTATTATTCATTTTCTATTAGAATTATGACTAAAGTCCTGATCGATAGGTGATTGAAAAATATCTATAACTTTTAAACGGTATCATATTTTTTGAATATGAAACATCGTCACATTCTATGCTTCACATAATATAGGATTAAAAAAAGAAAAATTAAATTTCATGAAGTTTTGACCAAGTTAAGGTAGTCAGACAGACAAGTTTTTATATTTTCTAAAAGTTGTAATAAAAAATTCATAATTAATTATTTACTTGGAAAAAAATTACAAAAGAATATGCATCACATCCGGACATGAGTCCTCTACTTATATATAAAATCTTACAAAAATATTATCATTTTATTATGGTTAGGTGGTCAGGACACCTACTTCTTATTTTTTCCTGAAATTTAAGTACTCGCATTGAAATTTCAAATTTTCACCAAATAGATTTTATTTATTTTTAAATAAACCTAGTATTTTAGAAACTACATTCAATTTTCTAAAAATTCTATTCTTACATATTTTGAAATAATATAGATAACTTATTCAAATATTTATGTCAAGTTGCCTAACACTGATTTTTCTGAATTTTTTGCCACTTAAGGGCCTATTTTTTGCATGATGATCCTGCACATACCCATTAAAAAAATGTGACACCGTTTGAAAGTTATAGATGTTTTTCAATCAGCCTATCGATCAGGACTTTAGTCGTAATTCTAATAGAAAATGAATAACAATTATTTATTAAATTCAAATTAAAGCATAATTTATATTGGTGGAAAGTTGAGAATCTCCTCTAAAAATCCTTTTTGTTTCATCAATTTTGGGTTAAAAAAAAGTCGTCAGCCACATACCCTACAAATACCCATAATATTGCCATTTTTTGGCCCATCATGATCCTACACATACCCATTTGGTGAATTATATGTACATACAAAGGTTTTGTGTTTAGATCTCTTTTTTGGGCTGACCTAACATGTTTGATGTTTTGAAGAGGACAAGAAAGTAACTCTATCTTATGAGGGATTTATATTAGGTCCATGTCGACCTACCTTGATTTATTTTGAATTAAGGTGAAAAGTATGGATGAAATGTTTTGAGGATGACATTCTTAATATTGTGTGTTACTTCTAATTAGGCTAACCTAACTGAAGTTACACTTGACATGGATATATATGAGATTAAATTGAATGATTAAGGATGAAAAATGTGTAGATGATATTGAATGAGATATGCTAAGTAGATTATATGTGAGTATTGAGTGGCATATGAAACATATATGGTGTTCCACCTACATGTGTGTAATGTAGAATTTAGTAGATTGTGAGAAAAGCATTGTATTACCTTAGATTAGTGAGAAGATAATTTTGTACTTCATTAGAATTATAATCAATCATATGATAGATGCTACTGTATAAATTTAAATAGGTTTTATAGCCACCCCTTTTGTGTTTCTTATGTTTCTCTATGAGGAGTGAGTTCACTTGGATAGTGAGTCCACTCGGTAGAGAGCCTTTCTATAATATACTATATTCAGTCATAATATATTGTGAGCTAACCCTCACTGTGCTTTTTCCCTTCTAGGTTTTCCACATAAAAATATTGGTGTTCATGTGTTATGTGATCTTGTGGATGTTTCATGTTTTCTTTTACTATTTTAGTTCAATGTATGTTAATAATTGGATGGCTTATTCTTAATTGGTTTAAAGGAATACTGATCAATGTATGTTAATAATTGGATGGCTTATTCTTAATTGGTTTAAAGGAATACTGATTCACCCCCCTCTTAGTATTCTAGGTGTTGAACACCAAGAAGAGGTGCAAGGAAAAAATGGGTGCCATTGAAGCACTCAAAGTTTTATAATCAATGAGAAAAGCAATGATTTGCTAACTTTCTCATCCCTCGACAGAGTATTCCAAAAGGGAAAATGAATGTTACATTCCCTGATGATTTCCTTTCTCTACAAAATAAAGATATCCACAAAAAAGTTCTAATATGTAGGTTCTAGAACTTTACCCTAACCAAATGCTTTTAAATGATTGGATATTTGGTGAATGGTCAATACTAAATAAAGTATTCTTTATAGATCAAGGGAATGGTTTCTTTGTAGTTATTTTTTCTTCTAAGATCTATAGGGATGAGGTTTATAAAACTTTAAGTCTTGGATTCTAGAAAGCTAAGCCCTGTATATTCAGCCATGGACTCCAAATTTTAACCCATCTTCTTTTGCAATCAAATTTATTCCATTTTGGGTCCCACTTCACTCTCTTTTGATATAATATATAAAAACAAAAAGTATAGAAATCTTGGGTAATTGACTATGTAATTTTATCAATATGGATTTCAAATTCTTTAACAACCCTACCTACCTAGTAAGACTATGTGTTCTTCTAGATGAAACAAAGGAATTTCCATCATCATTTCAATTACATTCATCAAATGGGATGTGGGAATTTTTTTTTATAAAATCTCTAGAATCAATTTGTGCAACATGCCATCTATTTGGTCATTTTAGTAAATAATTTCCAAATATAAAAGTTCATTCACACATGCAACACCAATCAATGCTAAATAATGAGCATGTAGTTGTAGGTCATTCAAATGATGCCATTATTTTTCTTGAAATAAACCATGAAACAGTTGCTATAAATAACAATCATTCATCCATATATGTTATAAATCTATTATTTCAAATTAGAATAAACCAAGATTAAGGCTCCCATAATTTTCTTAAATATTTATTATGGGAATATAACACTCGATGGTATTTTAGGTCCTCCCCAAATTGAGAAAAGTTCAAGTGGATAAGTATTCAATTCCTAAAATGAATTGATGGGGACAATGTAATATCTTTTCTGATGAGGTGGTTGTGTATTTTTTCTCTCAGTGTTTCTCCTTCATCTCCTTCCATAATTGTTTGTCAACTAAAGGATATTCTCCACACACTAATTTTTGGGAATAAGGGTTTAAATAAAAAGGGTGAAGGGGAAGAGTTGTCTATAATGTAACGATTAGTTAGGGAGTAATCAAATTTTTTCTATTAGAGAGACATGACTTGCTAATTATGAGAATTCTTTTCCTAAAAAAGAGTTACTATGCTTAGAAAATAAACAACATTGGAAAATTTAATTTTCCTTTAACCAAGATGACTCTATTGAACACACCAGTATTAAGAGGGGGGTGAATAAATATCCTCAAAACCTTAAACCCCTCTGAAACTTAAGACCTTCAACATAATTCAAGCTTCTTAACCAAACTAGAAACCCTTAAGTAGATTAGTAGCAATGAAAGCTATAGCAACTTAATATCTTAACAAGTTCAACAATCATTTACTAGATCAGTAGCAATGAAAGATGAAACAAAGAACACACATCCACAATATGACACTAGATTTACATTGAAAAATACAATGAGGGAAAAGCCACAGTGAGAGTTAACTCACAATATAGAAGCTCACTACTTACAAAATTGCAATTAAGCTCACTACCAAGGACTTACAGGTTGACATGCACAACATTAGGAAAATATACAAAGGAATTATAGAAATGAAGCACATAAATCCATGACAAGATATAAGGACTTGATGAGATTCACTATCTCAGAGCAAGATAAAAAAATATTTAGGAAATTTTATAATATTTATTATTAATTTACTCTACTGACTGGGGCATTAAAGTGCATATGATCTTTCTTCCACACACTTTAACACTATTTCTACAGGATATTTAATATATTCCACACTCTTACACTTTACAATTGATTTGATCTTACATTTATATCTTCTACAACATTACACACTATCAATTAGGTTGAACACAAAGAAGATAAAGAATAATCTCAACAACTCAACCACATAAACATAATGCAATTCTATCCAAACAATATAGAAGACCAAAAAATCCTTATTACATATTTGAATGTGATCCCAAAGAACTCACATGATCATGCTCATCAACACAAATAAGTAACAATGAAACGTGTAGATGAAACATGTAGCACATAACTAGTCAGTCCAAAAAAATACTTCCAATTAACTTAACTCAATGTGGTCTTCAACAAGATAGGATAGGACCTAAATCCCTTTTAACACAACTTCATATGCGAGCATAAACCAACAAGCACATAGTGCAAGAAACATGACAAGCCTTTCCAACCAGACATCCAAAAATAACCCAAAGAACCAACTCAAACACATTGCAACACCAAAAGAAATAAACCAATGATGTGCAGATCACAAGGCGATGTTCCAAGAACATCCAAAAACACTTCAAGACACTTCTTTCACATTTTCATGCCATCAACATCCTCTGCAGACCAAACAAAAATAGAATAATTCTTTCTAGAAGAACATAATGCATAAACATGAGATACAACATTAACAAATCAACTTGTAGACCACTTCAACACACAAAATTGTTGAACCAAATATTTTTAGGATAGGGGACTCTCTTACACTTCTAGGGTTTTGCACCTAAAAGGAGAGAGGAATCCCAAAAATCTTTGATGGCTCACTCAAGAATATGCCCTTGAGATTCTAATGCAAAGATGATTGAAATGTATTGATGGGGAATGTCCTAGATGCAAAAAATTGATATAAAAGATGGAATGCTAATGCAAAACTAAGGAAATGTAAATTGTTTGAAAACACTATTTAGTATGCAAACATAAACTAAATGATCTAGAAATGATCATGAAACAAAACAAAAAAATTTAGAACTAAAGATGTGCAACTAGAAATGTGTTGAGGACTGGAATGAAGACTGGCAACACTGTTGATTATAAAATTTTGACCTAGTACTGGGACTCATATGCCATTCTGGGTGACTTAGTCCTAGATCTAGAAAACTGTACCAGGGCTCGTTTCAACCAAATGGGTATCTAAATCTATAGAAATTTCTGAAAAACATGTATAGTGTAACTCATACACCATTGATGGAGACTTATTCCACTTTGGATTTTTTGAAAATCTGAAAGTGGAAATGGAAGCTCTTGGTCTACACTTACTGTTTTTCTAGGCGTCCAGATTTGAAAGTGCCAAATTCAGGCTTGTAAGTGACTTTTTGTGGATATTTTGACCTAGCCAACAATGATATACATTCAACAATAAGTTTGCAACCTATTCTTAAATGATTTCCAAGTCTTCAAAGTACCTAAATCTACAAGCACACAGAGAAAGAGAAAATGTTGAATCTTAGGGAATAAGTCAAACCCCTTTTAGGTAATTAAACCAAATGAAGAAATAAGAGGAAGCATGAACATGAATTTAAGGAATTAAAAACTTTCCTTGATCATAGATCTTGAATTTCTACAACAATGGATGAAGAATCTACCCTTGAATGCCTTAGAAAACTATCTTGATGACTTAGAATGCAAAAACCCTAGCTTTCTCAACTTGAGATGGATGATGAATGATGAATGGATGATGAATTAGGGTTTAAAAGCCTATTTATATAGGAAATATGCCTAAAATTCCTATTAATTTGATCCCCAAGGCCGAAATGGAGGAAAATTAAACTTAAAACCTAATTTTTCGTACTCAAACCTCAAAAATGGCCCAAATGGGACTAAGTCGCCAAGATGGGTGACTTAGTCCCACTTGGATGGGACTCATTCACCCAGATGGGTGACTTAGTCCCATAGGGGCTCTTTTGTTAGCTGGCATGTTGGGGAGTAAATAAATCAAGTTTATATGATGATTTAGTTGGGCCTTTGATGAAATTAAGCCTCAAGATACACAATATGGGGTCATAGGGGCCTATGAACGGTGATGTAAAGGGTAATTAGGGCTTCAGAAAAAAAATTCAATTCGAAAGTGTGATTAAATACACTCTACAACATTAAAATGAGGTCCACATAGCCTAGAAGGGCACAACATCCAATGTGAATGTGTAAAACACATTACAACAGTAGATTAAATTAGGTTTAATTTACAAGCCTTCCAGATTAATGTGAGAATGAAATTAAATACATTTTACAATATTGAATTAAGGAGAAAATAGGTTCATTAGACTTAAATAATTAATAAAAGTCTAGAAAAGTGTGAATGTCATTAACAAAAAATTACAGCACCTTTACAAGACATTGATAAATGCATTTTATTTAGTTTTCAAGGGCCCAAGACCTAGTGTGGATGTGTAAAATACCTCACAACACTAAATCAAGGCCTTGTTAAGTCCAATTTATCATCAATTATTCCCACATTGAAAGCAAGAAATACTTTTTTCTACGCTACATTTATACCCCACTTTAGTGAGAGGATGGACTTGCTTCAAACTCACACTAAAGTAGACATTCAAGAGGGGTCCAATGTACCAATATGGATGAAAAAGAATGACAAAGATCAAGGCATTTTTCAAGCCCCTAGGATCCAAGATCCTAAGTCATAGTAATCATAAGCAGAAGAGGAAATGAAGAAAGTGAATGATTTGTAGCAAAACAAGATTCACGATCATACAATGGAAATAAATAGAATGAAGAAAAAAGGTGGATCAAGCTTTTACTATTTTTCTAGTATGTTGTAGATTAGATCTAGGTTGTTTGTCTAGAAAAATACATACTCACTCTGAGGAGATGAAAGTCTTGGCTATTTGTCAGGTGAGAAGTCCTAAAAGGTGAGAAACATACACTCATGGCTGGTATGCACTCACACACACACACAAGTGGCTATGGGGAATTTCATACCTTGGATTGGTCTTCCCACTCAACCATACCAAAGTTATACCTCTTTATAACTTTAATGAGAAGCCATAATGAAAATGATCTTCGAGCTCTATGAGGCAAGAAAAACTTTGTATGCTTGAAACTCATAAACATTATAAATGTAAAATAGTGTAAGGAATGTTCAAAGGAATTTTTCTTAGTTCATGCAATGTCTCATATTAGGGAACAATGTATCTAATACTTCGAAGAGAGGAAAAGTGCAAATGCTCTTATCTTGTTTCCAAGAGAGGACAACTGCAATGTCTCATCCTGGGCAACATTGTACCTAATGTTTCTAAGAGACAAAATCACAAGAAAAAGAAAATTACAAAATGAAATATGAGTGTTGATGTATGCCCCCACTTTAAAGTAATTGTTAACGCCATTACTGTGAGCAATTGATTTAAAGTAGAAGAGGAAAACATGAGAGATTACTCATAAAGCCCTATGCCAAGTCATATGTTTCCTATAAGCTATGTCATGAAAAAGGTAGTATGTCACATACGATCCAACTTAAGGCATGTCATCTACATCCCAAGCTTGCTCTTATATTTTCATAAAATGTTGACAACTAGCCAAAAGAGGCAATGAAAAATGACATACGAGGGAAAGGCTAACTAACCCCTTTCCCTCAGTTAGTGCAAGACAAGGGTGAGATGAAAAAATCAATATCGATTAGAAGGATTAGGTGCCCCCACATAAGGAAGAGCACCAAACTCCTTAAGATGTTGGATTTTACTACTCAAAGTGTTACATTCATTAGTAGCATGACCATGAACTCTATGATATGCACATAATGAATTCTTGTAATAGAATTTCTTTCATGTTTTTGGAGGAAGGGTTATCAAGTGATCTTGGAGGAGTCTTGACAAGATACCCTCTTGATCAATGGTAGAATTTTCTCATATAGTTTATGAAAAAGATACCTATTGATTAGTACAAGATGTCATATCTACATAAAACTCTTTAGATTGTGAGATTTTGTTCTCTCCTTTACATGAGGGTGTAAAATATAATGAATTCAAATCATTAGTATTTTGCAAGATGACATTGACATTAAGCAAAGATGTCTTTTTGTTTCATTTATTGCCAAGGATAAATTTCAAGACCACTATTGTCTATCAGTTCAGGATGCACTATTGTTAAAGTTAGTTTAGATGAATCTTGTGTGATAGTGTTGGTGTTGAGTGAAGGCTTGGTGATCTCAATTAAAGGACAATAACCAAGAACATGAGTTGTTTCTTGCATTTTAGGTTCGATGGGGACACATATACCTTGTTCTCTAGCACCACATCTTTTTCCACTATACCCAAGTTGTTTCATAAGTTCATAACCTTTTCCATAAAGCTTTTTCATTGCTTTTGGATTAGGTGGTTGTTTGTTGTTGAGTTCATTAAAGTTTGTTGTGTAATTTGGTGTCTTATGTTTGGAAGTGCTTGATGTTGATGCTTGTGAAAGGTCATCTGAATTTTGTGTTAACATGACTGCTTTTTCATTTCCCGTATTTTAATCTTTATTTATGATCTTGTACTCGCCCATGAATATATGTTCAAAATATAAGGAACCCCAATCATCATCCAATAACTTCACTATGTGTTCAGGATGTTGTCCTTTGTCTTTCTGTTGGATGGGTTCCACTTGCACAATTGGTGGTAATGTGTTTAAATGATTCACTTGGTTTTTCTCAATGTTCAAACAACATTTTGGATCAGGTTTAGCTTCAAGTATGTTCACTTTGTTGTTGTAAATGTATTTCATTTTATGATGAAGAATAGAAGGAATGCCATTCATTGCATGAATCCATGGTTTTCCTAAAATGAAATGATAGGAAAACTCTTTAGGCATAACATGGATTAGTGTTTCTAATGTAGCCTTCCAAACTATAATAGGGAAAGTGATCACACCAAACGGTTGTTTTCCTATATTTTCAAATCCATGGATAGATAAGGAATTAGGTTGAATTTCTAATTTATCCACATGCATCCTATCAAAAATATTTACACTACACACATTAAGGGATGAGGCATTGCCAACAGGGGTTGACTTTATCCCTATTCTTTTCCATTGAGATATTATTATAAAAGAAACATTTTTTTTTGCAATTCCAAAGGGGGGAGTTCACTTTATTGGAAAACAATGTCAGCATTCAATCCTTGAATGAGGGTTGCTATGTTAGTCATTTGCGCATTATAAGGGATAGGAACTTGTTGCAAAGAATTTTGAATCATGTTATGATAGTGAGGGGATGCTCAAATAAGGTCCCACAATGATATCTTAGTAGGAGTATTCTTAATTTTTTCAACAAGATCATACTCCTTTCCATGAGGAGGACCTAGTAAGATAGGGTTAGGTAGGATAGGATTAGGAAAAGGTAAGGGTATTAGTGTTGGTTGAGTTGGTTGCGGATTGTTTCAAGTGTTATATGTATGAGCAACGATATTATGAATTGGTTGTTGTGACACATTATTCTTAGTTGGGTAGAGGATGAATTCAGGTTTGTTTTGAGTTTGAGGTTTGTGTGATGGTGGGTAAAGAATTAGAGGATCCTTATGATGTCCTATAGGGTATGTAGGAGGTCTATTCATGAAGGGGGATCGAACAAACACTTGTGCATTCATAACCTGGGTGGTCTTGGTTTGATGTATCTCTAATAAAAGGCAATATAGAATCACCTTTTTATTGCTATCTAAGAAAGACACATTACTATTGTTTCCATTTTATAGCACCATGATATTCTCCCTAGGAGGAGAGTTTTTAGGAAAACTATGAATCAAATGTTCTTGACATTCATGGATTGGTTCTTCTAAAATGACTTAATTGCAAGTAGGGGAATGATCAATGGTTGAATTATTGTTATATCAACAAGGGTTTCCTTAGGTGAAAGGGGACAACTAATATTCTCATGATTTCCATTGGTTGTGTTTTATAACATCAATGCATTTTCCAAGTACAACTAGGGGAGATACTAGGAGAAGAACAAGTATGATTATCATGATCATTTATGACTTTGTTCCGTTGTTCCCTAATGTCTTCCAAAATAGGATAGGTAGGGGAAGGATCATAAAGAGGGTTGTTAAAGGCCTTAAATATTTCATCATCTAGCATCAACATATCCTCATCATTTATAATTTCATCTTCATCAAAATCACTCTCACAAGCCAAAGGAGAATGAAAATTAGGTAAGGTGATGTTTAGGAATGTGTCTATGATTTCATTCTCTTGTAGTAAAATATATTCCCAAAACGGATGAGGAGAAGGAAAAAGAAGATCCTCATGATTCTCAATGATTGTATCTTCATTTTCCAAGATACTGTCTGAAACATAGATTTTTGGAACCTACATGCTTTCTATCACTCCTAGGGTTTCTCACCTAGAAGGAGAAAGGTGGGCCAAAAATACTTATGTTATCATTAGAGGAAATAGAAAAAGGGATATGAAGTGTGTGTGTGTGTGGATGTGTTTAAATGCTATAAACTTAATGAAAATGCAGATTAAGGAATGTATTCTAACCTAATGCAAAAGTGCTAGAAAACATAATGTGTATTCAAACTATTTGACTAGAAATGTAAATAAACTGTAACAAAAAATAATCCAATTGAAGATATGAACCTAGAAGCTGGAAGAGGTTGGAATGAGGCTCTAAACCCTTGTAGAAGACACTAAGAATTCTCACTAGGATTGATTCGCCATCCTAGGCAAATGAGTCTTGTTTTTTCCAAAAAGTGAGGGAACCAATTTTGGGTAATTAGGCATCCAAATCTACAAAAATCACTATTGAAGCCTAGAAATGGGATTGATTTGCCATCAATGGTGAATGATTCCTCTTCTGGAAAACAAAGAATTTTGGACAAGATTATATGGCTTATGATCTACAATTCTATTTTTGAAGATTCCTTTGATCTGAATCTACAAAACTCAACCTATAGACTCTCTCCAAGCTTGAAATAGGGCTTGAAAGACCTTGAATGAATTTTATGAGATATGTACACCTTTTCTCACCTTTCCATTTGATAAATCTATATACACAAACACATGTAAAGGGGAAAAAGTGTTGAAGGTTAGGATATATGGGTTTTCCTTGGTCAAGCACCTTTTAGGTAATTAAACCAAATGATGAAATAAATTAATGAATCATGAAACAATGGAGTTGATTACCTTGTCATGGTGATTTCATCTTGAAATTTTGAAGCAATGGAGGAACATTCAACCCTTAAATGTCCTTAGAAGCTTACTTGATGAATTGCAATGTAAAAACCCTAAGATGCTTGACTTGAGATGAAATATTGATGGATGAATAATGAAGAATGAGTGTGAATTAATTTAATGGATGAATAGATGTAAAAATGAGCTTAGAGAGGTTTGTTTATAGGAAATTCACCTATGTTACCCATTAATACCGCATCATAGGCCGACATCAAGCAAAATTAAACTCAAATTAGACTTTTTTTTTCTTGCTCAAAGGTCAAAATGGGGCCAAATGGGACTCATTCACCACACATGGTGAATGGGTCCCACTTGGATGGGATTGATTCACCATGCATGGTGAATGGGTCCCACAGGGGCTATTTGACAACTTAGATGCCAAGGAATAAGAAAATAAGCTCTAAAATGCAACTTTGTTGGGTATTTGATCAATTTGAACCTCGAGATGGGTTATTAGGGGCCTATTAATGATGATGTAAATGTAAAATAGGGATTGGGCCACAAAAATCAATGTGAAAGTGTGATTAAATATACTTTACAACACTAAAATGAGATCCACATAGCCTAGGAATGCAAAAGAACCAATGTGAATGTGCAATACATTACAACACTAGTTTATCATTAATTTTAAGTTAGGAACCTTATAGATTGATGTAAGAATGTTATAAAAAAAATATAATGTTGAATTGGGGAGAAATAGGTTAATTAAGTCTAGAAAAGCGTGAAAGTCCTTTACAACACCTTTATAAGGTGTCATTAAAAGCATGTTATTCGATTTGCAAGGGTCCAAGACCTAGTGTGGATGCATAAAATGCCTCACAAAACTTGAATAAAAGCCTCATTAATCCAATTTATCATGAATTAATCCCATGTCAAGCAAAGGGTCCTTTTTTCTATGGCACATTTAGCCCCCACTTTAGTGAAAGGATGAACTTGCTTCAAACTCACACTAAAGTAGACATTCAAGAGAGATCCTCATACACAATGTAGATGGAAAAAAATGAAAAAGATAAAAGGAGGTGTCCAAGCCCCCAGGATCGAAGATCCTAAGTCAAGCCCTCAAGATACAAAATCATACAATGGAAAGGAAGAAGGGATGAAAAGGATGGATCAAGTTTCGATCATTTGTCCAACTAGTTGTGCTTTAGATCTAGGCTAATTGTTTGAAAAAGAGAATGTGTACTCACTTTGGGGTGACATAACACATGGTGATTTGTTGGGTGAGAAATCCCAAATTTACTCACTTTGGGGCCATGAAACTTCTTGTTGTCCATACGAGGTGAGATAACCCAAATGTAAGATACATATGCTAGTTGGTATGCACTAAAAAATGCAAAGGTGGCTATGTGGAAAAGTCTTGCCACTAGTTGGGATTCCTGCTCAACCATATTAAAGTTACACATGTTGATAACTTTAACAAGGTGCCACAAAGAAAAATGTTATGAACAAAAAGAAAGGTACCACAAGCATGCAAGTTGTGTTATGCAGGGTGGCAAAAATGCATAAATGTAAAATGAAAAAATACAAAATGTAAAGTTGTTAAGTGTAAGATGTTCAAAGGAATCTTGTTCAGTTCATGCAAGGTCAATCAGCTAGGGAACATTGTGTCTAATGTCTCCAAGAGAGAACCAATCAAATAATAGTACATTCACAACTTAGGGGATGTAATACATCACATCAAGCCACCAAGATGAATGTAGTATGCTGAGATAGATCACACTTATGAAGGACATCACACCCAATGTCATCCACAAAGTGACAAACACATTGTATAAATGATAAGGCTACACTAGGAACCGAGAATGCAAATGAAATAATGGTAATGTATGCCCCACACTTTAAAGGAATTTTCTACACATAATTATGAGAGCAATTACTTTAAAGTAGAGACATGAGAGCCAACTTGGAAAGCCCTATGCCAAGTCATATGTTTTGAAGCTAGGCTACGTCATGTCAAGGAAAATGAAAATCAAAGAAAGGGAGTATGTCACATGTGAGTCAATCTTAAGACATGTTGTTCACATCTCAAGCTTTCTCTTATATGTTAATGAAAATTTAACAAGTAGTCAAAAGAGACAACAACAAGTGACATACAAGGGATAAGGTTGTCTAAATCTTTTCCCCCCACTTAGTGCAAGACAAGGGTGAGCCTAGAATGGATGATGGTATGTTTCCCCCTTGCAAGGGATGCGAAACATGTAATAGTGAGAATGATATGATCCTACAACTATTACATGGCAAGGAGTAGCAACTAATCTTATTTATGTATTGATTTAGGATGCAACAAGGTTAATGGTTTCTTGTCCAAATGGTTGGTGATATAATGGATGTTGAGTGAAGGTTTTTTGGATGGGTTAATGGCTATGAAAGGACAATCACAAAGATTATGATTTGGAAGAATGAGGTGAAGTGTAGTGTGAGCTAACATAGGATGATGATTAAGGGTTGAATTTGTTGGAGTATCAAAAGTGAGGATAGGAGGCACTATTTGGTTGTTAGGTGTCACTAAGATATAATTCTTATGTGCCATAATATTGACCCTAGGAGGAGGGATAATTTTTTCATCACATTCCATATTTGGATTTGGCAAGATAGCTTGATAACTAGGAGTTTCATGGTTGCCAATGATGGGATCAAGGAAGGGAGAAATAAAATTTTCATGAGTGTCACTACTGATATCTTCTAACACTAAACTATCTTCTTCATGTGTAGAGAAGATAGTAGGAGAAGAAAAGGGTGGAATTTTTGGATGTTGTGGTTGTGTTGCTGATATGCGGTTGTCATTGATGTCAACACTATTAGCGTTGTTTCATTAGAAGTTGTATATGTCGAGAATATTGAGAAAATTGTAATAGGAAGTGCTACAAGTTGTCAGTGGTGAAGTGAAGCTCTTTCTACCAATGTGTTTAGTACATTGTTGTTTTGAAGCTGTGGACTAAAGGATTTATTTTTTAGTATGTCTATTTTATCCACATTGAATTTCAAAGATCTTCATGAAGAGTTTGTTGAGTTATGGAGATTTTCATTCTAACAATTTTTCTGTCACTTTAGTTAATGTTCTTGATTGAAGATTTTGTTATTTCAGTAAGTTCATTTGTTACAGATGCTTCTCTTGTGTTTCATGATGCTTGTGGATGTTTCTAGTTCATTATCTATCTGTGTGGCATGTCTGCATTGATCATTGTGCTCGTGATTTGAGATTTTCTCTTGCATGTTCATATTTTTCATGTTTTTGGCCAACAAGGTGTTGAAGCATGTTGTCGACCTTCAAGGAGAAATTAATTGAAGTGTTTTCATGTTAGAGATGTTGTTTTCGGTCTTCACTATGTTATGGCTGACCTTGGTTGATTCGTATGAATAATCTTTATTTTTTTTGGGCTGATTGTTTGTAATTATTTTATTATCTTTCTATGGATGACTTATAGCAATGTAATTTCTTGTTGCAGATATATAAGAGTGATTGTTTGAAGTGTGGAAGAGTTGAAAATGTCAAGTGTATGAGTCCTATGTGTGAATAAAGTTTAGATCATTCAAAGTCAGAGAAGAGAGTGAAGAAGAGAAAATCAGAGTGAAGAAGAGTGAAGAAGAGTGAAGTGTTCATGTGCTTAACCAGAACTGTAACTAGGAATTATCAAAACTTTTTTTCTCAGTTCAAATATAGATGGTTTTAATCTAAATCTTTTTGTAAAATAGTGTGTCTTCCTTGAGTAGTAATCCTTGTTGTATTTGAGTAGTGAGATAGTGTGCCTCAATGCATGTGCATTCCCGATTCATATTTCTTTCTACTTTTAATAGGGTATAATCTTGTGGATTGACCTCCAAAATGGTTTTCTGCTAACAGAGTTTCCACATGAAAAATCTTGGTGTGATGTGTGCTTTTGATGTATTTTTCATTTATTCTTTCATGATTAATGATCAAATATGAAATTAAGGTTAATAAGTTGAATAAGTTTATGATTCGGTGACAACTGATTCACCCCCCCTCTTAGTTGTCTACCCTTGAGTTGCCAACAATTGGTATTAGAGCTTGTGGTTCGTTGGAAGAAGTTTAACAACTTGAGGTGATCCAAGATGGTGAATAATAAGAAGGATATTCCTATATTCGATGGAACAAATCATTCTTTGTGGAAAGCTTGAATGGAGTGCCATATAAGATGCATTGGTGAACCCTACTGGAGCATTACAAAAATTATATATGTTATTCCATAGAATTGTCCTAATACTTATGCTGAGATCAAGGATGTTGAATATAATATCATGGCTAAGGAGGTATTATTGAGTGCTTTGAGTGATACTAAGATGATGAATGTGATGGATCTGAAGACTACTTATGAGATATGGAAGAAGTTAGAGACCTTGTATGAAGGTGATGCAAATGTGAAGATTGCTAAGATACAAAGTTTGAAAGGAAAATATGAAAATTTGAAAATGGGTGATGATGAAAATGTTACTACTTTCATGTAAAGAGTAAATGATCTTGTGTGTGGTATCAGATGTGCTGGTGGACAAATAGAAAAATTAGAGATTTTTTCTAAAGTGCTTAGATCTTTGCTTGATTCTTACAAAGTCAAGGCTAGCGCTATTGAAGAACTCTGAACTGTGACAAATTTTACAAGAGATATGTTGATTGGTAAGCTTACTGCTTTTGATTTGAGTGAATTTGGTGATGCCCTTCCTAAGGTTGAATTTGCATTTAAGGCTACTACTTCTTGAAGAGATAGAAAAAGATATGATCTAGGTGAAAGTTCATCAAGAAAGGCGTTCAAGTATAAGGATGAAATGAAACAACTAGATGAAGAAGAAGAGAGCTTGAAGAACTTGAAGCATTGATTGTGAAAAGAGAAGCTAGAGGACAAGGTAAGTATAAATGAAAGTTTCCTATTAAATGTTTCTCTTGCAATTAGATAGGTCATTTTTCATCAAGATGTCCTAAGAGAGTTTCCAAGCCAAGATTTAACAAACCTAAATTCCAAAATAAGTGTTACTATACTATTGATGAAGGTGTAACAGATGATGAATCTAAAATAGGAAATGCAAGTGATGATGAATTTATGTTTATTGCTATCAAGGAAAATAATCATGTGTCTACTAAATCTACTAGTTATACAAATGTGGAGAAAGCCCTAGCTATTCGAGTTGAAAAGAAAGATGAATGGGTAATTAACAGTGGTTGTTCTCATCATATGATAGGAGATACAAGTAAGTTTGTAAATTTGGAGAAGTATGATGGTGGTGCTGTGAGATTTGGTGATAATACAACTAGTGTAATCTATGAAAGAGGATGCATTTCTCTTGATGGTAAGCATAATGATGATGTCTTGTATGTTGAATTTTTGAAGCATAATATTTTGAGTGTTGGTCTAATGGTTGATAAGGGATACCATCTTTAGTTCATGGATGGTAAGTGCAAAATATTGGGAAATTTTGGAAATGTGATTGCATCAAGTACACAAAAAAAAGGTAATATCTTTCATCTGAATGTTGCTAGTAAATTTTTTTTGATTGCTCAAGTTGATGAGAGTTGGTTATGGCATAGGAGAATGTGTCATGTTAAATTTGATAACATTGTCAAGATAAGTTCCACTAAAGCTGTGAGAGATCTTCTTAAGCTGATGAAACCTACAAATGCCATATGCAAAGAATGCTAGTTATGAAACCAAACAAGAATTTCATTCTGAAGTAAACATAAAAACTCAAATGGATTGTTGGAACTTGTGCATACTAATTTATGTGGTCCTGCTAGAACTAGAAGTTTACAAGGTTGTAGATACTTCATGTTGCTTATTGATGGTTATTCAAGGATGATGTGGGTTACTTTCTTAAGGGAGAAATCTGAAGCTCTAGAAAAGTTCAAGATCTTTAAGGCTATGGTTGAGACACAGACTGGTTTGAAGATTAAGTGTCTAAGATCAAATAGAGGTGGTGAATTCACTTCCAGTGAGTTTAATTCTTTTTGTGAAGAGGATGGAATAAAAAGATAGTTATCTACACCGTGGACCCCTCAACATAATAGAGTTGTGGAAAGGAAGAATAGAACAGTTCTAGATGTGGCTACAACCATGATGTTGGAAGGAAATGTGCCTCATTTCTACTAGAGAGATGTGAGTATTGCTATTTACACACTTAACCTCATACAAATCAAAGGCGATACTAGTAAGAATCCTATTGAATTATGGATTAGTCAAAATCCTACTATTAGATATTTCAAAATATTTGGAAGCAAGTGTTATATCAAAAGAGATAAAGATATAGGAAAGTTTCATGCTAGGAGTGATGAAAGAATCTTTCTAGGTTAGACTACTAAAAGTAAGGCCTATCAGTATTACAACAAAAGATTGAAGAAATGGTTGAAAGTGAAAATGTTAAGGTTGATGAAGACATACTTGCACTATCCAAAACCTATGATATGATTTCAATTATTAGAATGATAGTGCAAACAAAGGAAAGCAAGGTTAGACTACAAGTCAAGTTCAAATAATTTTGGTGAATTAAGAAAATCAAGAAGAAGGAGAAACGAATGGAAGAAAAAAAGAGAGATCAAAAGAGCCTAAAGTTGAAGAACATTCTAAGAAGAATCTAAGGTATGTGAGATTGAATCATTTAGAGAATCAGATCATAGGTGATAAGAACAAAGGTGTCCAGACTAGGAGAAAAATTACAGAAGAATATTGTTTGTGTGATCAGGGGAAAACGTAGTCCCAAAAATGAGGAACAACACAAAATATGTAAGGAACCACCTAAACACGTAACACCTCAAGATTGGGAAAATGATTAGCTTAACAAAAAAAAAAGGAATATTTTATCTTGTTGAGTTGTCCTTTGGTTGGCCCTTGATTGTTGACGTGATATATGCTCCTCTTGATGGAAAAAGATACAAGTGTGGGATGCAAGATGGATAAGAAATGGATGGGAATGGACACAAGTGCAAATATTTGGCTAAGTATAGCTCAAATGAAATTTTTTGAAGAGTTTGGTCAGAACAATGATCTCCCCCCTAAAATGAGAGGAAAAATGGGGTATTTATAGAGAATTTTGAATTCTCTAGAGAAATGGACAGTTGGGATTAAACTAATAAGGCCAAGATGTAGGGATATGGTGATTTGATGACTCACAAGCCCTCATAGCTTGACATGTGGCATGTGAAGTGGCTTGAAAAAAATGATGTTGATATGACATGGAGGTACTACATAGTACCTTGGGATTTGGACAAGATCTCCTCATAAAGGAGGTCGTTCTCCACAAGTGGGTGATAGGACATGTAAGGAATTAAAAATTCTTCAAAAATCCACATGGAAATGAGAGAAAGAATTTAAAATTATTTGAAATGCATTGGGGGATTAAATGTGAATTAAAAATTCACATGGGGAAAGGGGTGCCTTCTCCAAAAGGAGGAAGCCTTTAATAGGGTTGACTTAGGACACATTCCATAAATGACATGGGGATTATGTTGACCTAATTAAGTGATTAAGGTTGTGCAAGTACCTGATTAGAAAAATTAATGACATATTAGAGGCAAGTGGGAGATTATGGAGGATGTGACCCTAATTATGATTAGGGGTGTGCACACCCTAACCATAAATTAATTATGATTAGAAGAGGGTTAGATGGTTAAGGGGAATTAGAAACCAACTTGCAAAATTTGGAGGATGTGACAATAAGAGAGAAAATGAGGAATTAAAAATTAATTTAAATTCCAAGAGGTTATATGACTAAATTAAATAAAGTGGTATATTTATTTAATTTAGAGATGAAAGAGGGTAAAAGTAATTATTAAATTAAATACTTTAGGAACCTTATGTAGGACATGAAATATTAATTAGATGAATGATTTAATTAATACCGGCAAAGAGGATGAAGTGGATGAGTAAATGGATCAATAAGGAGACGCCTTTGACCATATGGAAGTGGTCAAATTTGGATGTCTACATTTTCTCCCTCTTTGAATCACTATTAGGATAATAGGGTTTCGAAGAAAATAAAATGTAGATGATTCTATAGAGAAAGCAGCCAGAAAAGAGATGCCCCAGCATGGGAGAATTTGTATGAGCTACCCAAATGGAGGGAAATTAAAGGGGATGCCCCAGTCTCACAAGAGAAGTCTTATGACAGAAGTTTGGGAGAGAATGGTAGGGTATGCCTCCTCAAGAAGGTAGACGGGGAAGGAAAAGGGGTCCCGGGAAACTTATTGAAACTATGGAGTTGTATATGGCATTGGAAAGAGCACGAAAAATTGAGAAGATTAGCGTTTGAACAAAGTCAAATGGGTATATAGTGTGTAAATGGCAGCTTGGGGAAGATAGAGGATGAATGGATTAGTTGGAGGAAAATTTGGTTAAATAAAGGGAAAAAATTCCCTTCATTTAGAAAAGTTAAAAAAGAGGGAAAAAATGTTATAAAGGGCAATTCTAAGAATTACCCCTCCTCATTTGGACAAATGTCAATTGAGGAAGAGAGGGAGAGGAAGAGAAGGAGATGGTTCTTTAGTGAGTGCATCGTGCCACACCAGGTTAGCCCCAAACCCAACTTTGTGATTTTGGTCATTTTGTTTAGTTTTAAAAAAAAATGAAAAATATGGGTTTTTTTGGGAGGGGAGGGTAGAAAAATGGGTAGAAGGAAAAATTAAGATTTTTGTGTTTCAGTCAAGGAGGAAAAAAAAGTTAGTTGGGTACGCCCCAAAAGAGGGAAAAGTTGTGGGTGAAAGGGGGGATTGGATGTTGGGTCCCATGGAGGAGTGGATTTTCCTGAGCCCGGGCAGGTCTGCCCATAGACAGAGGCAAGTCTGCCCATGAACATGGTCAGGTCCTCTCATGCTTGGGTGGGTCCAACCATGGATGGGGATAAGTCTGCCTGTGCCCCAATGGGTCCGCCCACATCTGGGGTGGGTCTGCTTGCACGGTCCAGGGGCTCACTCAAGAGCCAAAGTGGAATCACCTGAGCTCAAGCGAGTCCACCCGCAGCCAGGTAGGTGGTCTGCCCACACCTCAGACAGGTCCACTAGGGAGATCAAGTGGGTCCGAGTGGGTCTTCCCATGGGTTTTCTCCCACCGAGGGTGATTCTGGCCAAGGGCTCGGGCGGGGCCTTCCATGCCCGGGGGTGGGTCTGCCCATGACCAAGGGTTGAGTCGGGATCCAGGCAGGACCGATAAGGGGAAAAGAGGAAAAGGAGAGGGAAAATAGAGGAAAAATAAAGGATATTCAAGGGAATCCGATGACCAGGGAAAAGGGAAGAAAAAAAACATAGAAATAAAAGAGAAAATGACATAGTGGTCATGTCATGGATGCAGGATTTTGAGATTTTGCAGATGTGGGAGAGGCAGTTTGAGGTACTAAGTAGATGTATAGCGGTGATGACAGATGCATATCATTAGGTGTTAGCGGAGGCAAGACTATTGTACATGCTATCTTATCTAATGATTAAGGCCCACAAGGCCATGTTGACAACATTGATAGATCATTGGGACTCGACAACATTGATGTTTCACTTGCCAATAAAGGAGATGACAGTGACTTTAGAGGATGTATGGAGGATTCTGAGGCTCCCCATAGTAGGGCTCCTGGTTAGAGAGTGTTAGGTAGAGGGAGGAACTAAACGAGTCTATGCAGGTTGTGTTTGGAAATGATGAACTACCGATTCAGCGGCAATAGCTAAATGTGGACAAATGTTTGTCCTGCAGGGTACTGACATTGTTGTTGTACCTAGCTGGCTTGATTAGCAGGATATTGTTACCAAACTAGAGTGGTCGATTCCCGCACCTTAGGCTAATCATGGTGATGTGTCACATCATCAAGGACCAAAAGGGTCAGTTTATGTGGGGGACCTATATGTTAGCACAGATGTACATGGATATGCATGTGATATGTTATTGAGAGGTGTTGAGTGTGACAAATCACACAATTATAGGTGTGGGCTTAGGAGCATATTAGGGTGACTAGGCTAGTTGTGGTGAGAGCATGAGAGTAGGATGATAGAGTAGTAGTGGCTTGGGGATGGGAGATAGAGGCAAGAGCGATACTACGATATCAGGATGTTAGAGATGTGGATTTGTGGAGGAGACGATGTGATGATGTGTAGGCTGAGATGATATTATCACATCTGCAGATGCTGCAGAAATTCAGGGACTAGAGGGATGATGAGGAGAGACACATGGGTTACTTCTTCACCTGATGTTATATCATTGGGAGAGGTTTGCATGTAGTGGAGCTGCACAGGCCAGATCGAGTGATGAGGTAGTTTGGAGTGAGATAGGATATTTCTGCAAGGTAAGTGACATTCCAATGATTGACACGAGAGAGGACATAGGGGGATGAGTTGGATCTAGAGGTAGTGTGGGAGGATTTGGAGGCACTGCAGTTTGTGCCATACCCAAGCAGGAGGGAGGGGCCGAGAGATGCAGAGACGACAGATCGATATGGTGTGGTTTAGCGCACATCCTCCTACACGGTGGGTGTCGATTGGGGGGCACTAGGTTTTAGGTAAGAGGATGAGAGACGACCGAGGGTGGAGAGAGAGGGACAAGGTCCATAAGGATAGTGGAGGGGTATGTGCAAGATCATCATGGAAAAAATAGGCCCTTAAGTGGCAAAAAATTTAGAAAAATTAGTGTTAGGCAACTTGACGTAAAAGTTTGAATAATTTATCTATATTATTTCAAAAATATGTAACAATAGAATCTGTAGAAAATTTAACGTAGTTTCTAAACTACTAGGCTTATTTAAAAATAAATAAAATCTATATGGTGAAAATTTGAAATTTCAATACAGTAGTACTTAAATTTCAAGGAAAAAATAAGTAGGTGTCTGTCGACCACCCTAACAATAATAAAATGATAATATTTTTTTATAAGATTTTATATATAAGTAGAGGACTCATGTCTAGATGTTATGCATATTTTTTTGTAATTTTTTTCAAAGTAAATAATTAATTATATTTTTTATTATAACTTTTAAAAAATATAAAAAATCGTATGTCTGACCACCTTAACTTGGTCAAAACTTCATGAAATTTAATTTTTATTTTTTTAATCCTATAGTATGTGAAGCATAGAATGTGGCACATGTTTTGGATTCAAAAAATGTGATACTGTTTGAAAGTTATAGATGTTTTTCAATCAGCCTATCGATAAGGACTTTAGTCGTAATTCTAATAGAAAATGAATAATAATTATTTATTAAATTGAAATTAAAGCATAATTTATATTGGTGGAATCCTAAGAATCTCCTCTAAAATCCCTTTTCATTTCATCAATTTTGGGTAAAAAAAGGTCGTCAACCACATACCATACAAATACCCATAATATTGCCACTTTTTGGCCTGTCATCATCCTACACATACCCGGATAGGAGGTTAGGAGAGAGAAGGATGACAAAGAGGAGGACAAGAGGCAGTCAAAGCAGCTGAGGAGCCGGTGAGGGTAGGTAGGAGGAGGAGACAATGACATAGAACCTGAGGAGGAGCCTAGAGTTGTAGCACAAGAAGATAGGGTACCAGAGGCCCAGAGAGAGATGAGACACGAGGCGTGCGTATTCCTAGGAGGTCAATAGGAGGAGAGATAGGAGTAAGATATGGCCACAGGAGGGTAGTAGTAGTAGAGATAGGAGGAGGCTGAGGCCAGTGGAGATTAGGAGAGACAAGAGGTAGATGTGGCCATAGGAGTGCAGTAGTAGCAGAGACTTGAGGAGGCCGATACTAGTGGAGAGCAGGAGAGGATGATAGGGAGAGGGGGAGCCCTCTTGGTGATTGATGTGGATGAGACTAAGGCATCGGAAGGGAGTGAGGGGTATGAGCCACAAGAGATGGACATTGATGCAAAGATACATGACATCCCACTACTATCAACAACACCACCTAGAGGAGAGGATCTGGCAATGGTATTAGGAGGGACCCTGGAGAGGTTGTGACTTAGTGAGTAGCAATTATGATAGACAGAGGCAAAGCAAATCAAATTAGAGGCAGAGATGAGTGAGTTATAGGAATGCGTCACCCAAAGCGAGAGTGACTACTCAGACATGGCCATGATGGTGACAAAGGTGGAGAGGATATTGTTGAGAGAGAGGGATGAGGCATGAGATGAGGTGGTTAACTTGCAAGCAGAGGTAGAGAGGTTGCAAGTAGAGGTCGCTAGGGAGCATGAGGAAGGGGATGCAATGAGATGGGAGAGAGACCATTTGTTGGCTGAGGAGGAGATAGGAAAGGTTGTTAGAGTAGTGATAGGGAAAAAGTCGACAAACATTGGGACAGGGACCGCAAGACATATAGAGGGTTTGCAGAGACAACTAGAGCGGTTATGGGGAGAGAGAGCAAATCTACACCAAGAGAAAGATGAGATTAGGGATAGAGTGTACTATTTAGAGAAAAAAGTTGGGGATATGGGATTGATACAGTGGAGAGAGGAGGAGATGAGGGTGTAGATACGTTTGTTATAGATAGAGAGAGATGTGGCACAAGCATAGGTACAAGCCATAGAGGCAAAGATAGATGTGGCACAGGCACATGTTCAGGTGTTACAGAGTGAGAGGTAGGTGGAAGAGACACAAGTTCAATCTCTTTAGAGAGAGAGATGCAGTGGTGTCACATGTATCAACTCTTCAAAGATAGCGAGATGCAGCCAAGTTGAGACTTTAGGCACTTCAAAGGGATAGGGATGCAGTGGTGGCTTGGGCATAGGCCATGCATAGGGAGAGAGATGTTGTAGAGGTATAGATGCAAATGTTATAGAGTGAGTGGGACACAACACAGGCTAAGCTATAGACAACATAGATCGAGGGGGAGCTATAGGCAGAGGTATAGGGATTGCAGACATAGTTACAAGCTGTAGAGGCTGAGAGGGATAGGGCCACAGAGTGGGTACAATAGCTGATATTAGCATAGGAGGCCTGGGGGTATGAGCGGAGGCCCATTAGTGGGGATCAAGATATGTATAGGCATGAGTAGAATGCCACTATTTATCAAGCTGTGCAGTGGGATGATTATATCCAGGAGGTGAGTTATTGAAGGTGTGCCTATGAGTAGATAGTTCCAGATCTAGTGTAGTGCACAATGCACTACAACAAATAGGTACCTCAGATGCCAGGACCATCTCAATCATTAGGGACATATACCATGGGGTATAACAACTCTCAGGGAACCCCTTTTCCTTATGGTGGGTACCAGGAGACTCCTACCCATGATTACCAAGTGACCCCTACACATAGAGGGCTAGTGCCTGACTCTCCTCAGAGATCAGACATGGGCAACTCAAGTAGAGCAGTTAGAGAGCAGATGATAGGATATCGATTTTTTGACAAGTACAAGATGGAGGTTTAGTACATGCCAGTAGAGATCAGAGGTGATCTACATCTCTAGATTTTGTACCTTATTGGATGATATGTGATGGATTTGTAGTGGATTATGCTTGAGACATTATGACAAGATGTACATTGTATTATTTTGATTATGATATGCAATAGCCCTTATTGACACTAAGCATTATATTTTATGTGATGGATGATTATGCATGTATGCACATGCATATGATATTTTATGTTTATGTGGATGGATGATTATGCATGTATTAATGTTTATAATGCAATATGATATGAATATTTGGTAAAACATGTAATTAGGATGGATCTAACAATATGGTGGTGCATGTATCATGTAAATGTTAATATGGACATGTATGAAACTAAGATACTTAATCTAATCATTCTATGAAAAATAAAATATTTTGTATCTACAAATGTGACCCGTAATATGAATGAAACATGAGTGCATATAATGCAAACCTATATGTCAATAAGAACTTGTATAGGAATGTGGATAGAGGATAGGTGTAACATGGGTGTGATACTATACCTGTCAAGAACCATTAGTACTCTAAGAGGAAAACCAAGGGAAAAAGAATCAAAGTTTGCACAACCTAAATCAAAAGTCATGGGTTATGAACAAGGCTGAATGAAGGGTGCATGTAATGAAATGAAATGCAGTCAAGAATGAAATTTTCCATCTTTGGAGCATTGATTTTTTCTATAGCATAAGATACCGAATACTCTGATATATAAGACCAAGGCGAGTTGGAATCTAATGCATGAAACAAACACAACAAACAAGGTTATCCCAACACCCCAAAGTCATGAGGACATTGGTTGGGCTAGGTATTGGAATAACCACAAGCATAAAGGGATGTTCCCAATGTAACAAAGGACCCCAAGGGTCCAAGTGGGTACTACGTGGGAACGACCTAGTAGAAAACAAAAAAAAATGATCAAGAGATGCCCCTTCATTAACTCATCAAAACAAATCATAATATGATGGATCATGACCATTTTGATAAGTGATTATAGGGAGCTAAAATAGTAAAGAAAAGAAAAAATCATGAAAATAAATCACAATCAAAGACAAATGTCCTTTGCCATAGGATCACGAAGATGGATGGGTTGATGTGGTCTGTTAGGAAGGATGTATCCTGTTGAGACAGATGATGGATACTAAACTAAAATGACCTAGTTGATGCAAGATATTTTTCATTAATCAAACTCTCCATCACTAAAGGATCTTGTTTGTGAAGAATCAACTAGGTAAGGGTACTCTTGACAACACAATGCAAAGACGAGACAAAGGACTAACACACCCTATAGACCTAGGGGCTCGGGGGCTGATGAAAGATTAGCTTTTCCTACATGAAAGCACATAGCCCTCATAGTTCAAGAAAAGACCATGGATAAAGTGGAAAGAAGACTAATAGATACTGATGGGGGATGATGAAACATATCTAGACAAAGTGAAATAAAGCCCTGGGGGTGGATCAAAAGATCGACCTTGCCTACGTGAAAGTGCAAGGACAACATAGTTTGGAAAAGAAAAATAACAACTGATCATGGATAAAAGAGAAAAGTGGACAATGAAGAGAGATGATGGATGACCATCACAGGATGGTCAAAATTCCCAGGGGGTAGATCAAATGATCAACCTTTCCTACATGATAGCGTAGGGGCAATGTAGTTTGACCAAGGGCAAGAAGACTGACATGACAAGATGAGATCTAGATGGAGATCGACATGATGGATGATCCTATGCGATGACACAAACCGACTAACAATTAGATGAATGACACAAGCTTAGAGTGGGATAAAAAAAAGCTCAGGATGAGGGATAGCCAAGGTAGATCATCCAGTGCTCAATTAAAATATACCAAGCAGCCAAGGATATGATGGTAAGGGATGTGAGGATAGAATAGATGAAGTCATAAAGTAACTAGAGCACAAGGTAGATAATGATTAAGCCCTCTACAGATGATGCTTGTTACTAGGTTTTCATCATCCTTACTTATCCAAGGTGCACCAAAAGTGGTTTTCACCATAGGATGAATTTATTTTTCTTTACTATTTTTGGGTTTTTTTTATTTTGATTTTTTTTTGTAGGTGGGGTTACTAAGTAGACTTAGGTGTAGAACCTCTTTAGATTCATGATATTGATAGGCTATTTGAGGGTCTCTCCTTCAAGGGTAGCAAGTTTTTATGCCCCAGATCCATATTTAGCGGCTATGATATAAGTACCCAACTAGTTTGCTTCAAATTTTCCTTTTTTATCTTGGTCCTGCTAGGTACGCTGGTTCTCTTTAAGGAGAAGATCAGCAACCTGGAACTATCAAGGATGAACCTTCTTATTGTAGTTAAAATTGAGGTGGTTCTGGTATGCTTGCAGATGATCATAGGCTTTGATTCATCTTGCATCAAGTAACTCTAGTTGTGCAAGTCATGCAACACGAGCTCCTCCTCACTGATAAGGTTCTTTAAAGAAACCCTCAGTGATGGGATCTCAACTTCGATTGGAAAGATGGCTTTGAAACCATACACTAAAGAATAGGGGTTGGCACCTGTAATGGTGTGGATGGAGGTGCGATATGCCCAAAGGGCAGGATGCATATGGAGATGCCAATCTCAATCAGTGTTATTGACAACCTTCTTGACGATGTAGATAAGGGTCTTGTTGGTTGCTTATGCCTGACCATTACCCTAGGGGTAATAAAGTGTTGAAAAATGATGTTGGATATGAAAGGTGTCATAGAGATCTTTCATGGCTTATTTTTTAAAAAGTTTTCCATTATTGGATAGGATGGTGGATGGAATACCATATCTGCAAAGAATATGGTAAAGGATGAATTTTGAAATCTAGGTACCGACGATTTGCGAGAGTGGCATTGCTTCCACCCATTTCATGAAGTATTCAATGGTAGTAATTATGAATGTATGGCCATTAGAAGATGGTGGGTAAATCATGCCAATCAAGTTGAAACCCCATTGAGAGAAGGACCCTGGTGCTAGGAGGGGCTGAAGGTCCTTTAGTGGAGCATCAATTAAATTGACATGTTGCTGGTAGGGAAGACATCTCTTCATGAATTCACAAGCATCATGCTCTAATGTAGGCCAATAATATCCAACTCAAAGAATCCTTTTTTCCAAAGCCATATCATTTGAATGGGCCCCACAAACACTACTATGTACCTCTGTTAGTGTAGTATGGGCTTTGGTCTCACTCAGACATCTAAGGACGATTCCATCATACCTGAAATGATAAAGTGTATCACCGATGATAATGTATCAGGATGAATGTTGAGTAAAAGATTTTCGTTGGTTTCGTGTGAGGTCCGGGGGTATAATATTATCATGTAGATAAGCATATATATCTTTGTACCGTGGGGAAGTTGGAACCACAATGTCACACACCATGTCAGTCTCAGGGATATCATATGCTAGGATTAAATTTTTTTTTACAAGGAATTCGTATTCTATTCGATCTTTAGGCATGCTAATCAAGGAGCCAATAGTAGCCATTACATCAGCTGCTTTGTTCTATACTCTAGGAATTTGGTCAAATTGTATGAAGGTGAAATATTTCTTGAAATCATCCACCATGCATTTATAGGGTGATAGCTTATCATCTTTTGTTAAGAATTCATCATTAACCTACCTAATGACCAATAATGAATCACCAAAGACCCTCAATTGAGTTATGTGCCATTGCTTTACAATTCAGAGGCTCATGAGGAGGGCCTCGTACTCAGTTATGTTGTTGGTACACAAAAATGCTATCCTGAATGATTTTGGAATGTAATCACCTTGAGGGGTAACCAATAGAATTCTCGTGCCTGATCCATTATTAGTATATGAACCATCAAAATACAATGTCCAAGTAGGTGCTTCTAAAACTGTGAAAACTTCTTCATCTAAAAATTTTGTGACTAGAGGGTAAGCATCCACTAGGGGTGCCTCATCTAACTGATCAGCTATGAATTTTCCCTTTATGGCTTTGTGATCCATTTACTCTATGTCAAATTCAATTAGGAGCATGACCCATTTAGCCATGCGACCAGTTAAAGTGGTTTTGGATAACAAATACTTTAGCGAGTCATTTTTTTCTATTAATTTGACCAGATGGTTGAGCATGTAATGTCAGAGTTTTTTTGTACTGAAGACCACTACCAAGGATTTATCCATGGATGAATAGTTTAATTCATAGCCGACCAGTGTTTGAATGATGTAATAGATTTCTCTTTCTTTTGATGATTCATCATGTTGCGCCAATAATGCCCCCAGTGCAACTGAAGTGGTAGAGATGTAAACGAGGGGTTTCCCTGGAATGGGTGGCATCAAGATTGGTGGATGAGCCAAGTATTCCTTGATCTTATAAAAACCTGTCTGATAGTGTTGGTTCCATTTGAAGGTGGAGTCTTTTTTCAAAAGATGCGTGAATGACTGACACTTATCTGCAAGCTGGGCTATGAACCAACAGATGGATTGCAACTTCCCTTGGAGACTTCTTAATTGTTTTAGATTGTGCAGGGGTGGCATATCCAAAATAGATTTCACCTTGGCAAGATCAACCTCAATACCCCTTCAAGCGACTATGAAACCCAACAATTTTCTTGATGTAACACCAAAGACACAATTTTTTGGATTTACTCATAACTTGTAATGTTTTAAATGTTCAAAGATCTTTTTTTGGATGATAGGATGCTCTACTCGGGTTCTGGATTTTCCTAGCAAGTCATCGACATAATGCTCCATGATAATATGGATGAGGTCATGGAAGATGACAGTCATTTCCCTTTGATATTTTTCCCCAACATTCTTGAGACCAAAGGGCATAACATTGTAACAAAAAGTACCCCAAGGTGTCGTAAAAGTAGTCTTGTGTTGGTTTGCAAGTGCAATTCAGATCTGATTATAACCAGAGAAAGCATCCATAAGGGATAACATCTCATGTCCTACAATCAAGTTCACCAACATGCAATATTAGGCAACGAGAAGTCATCTTTTAGATAGGATTTGTTAAGGTCTTGAAAGTTTGTACAAATCCAAATGTCTCTGTTTGGTTTGGAAATAGGTACTATGTTGGAGATCCAATCAGAGTAGCCAATTGGCCTAATAAAACTAACATCTAGTAATTTCTCCAAATCCTTCTTGACTAATAATGCTACCTGTGGATGCATTTTTTTGAGCTTTTGTTTGACAAGCTTGGCATCTGGACGAAAATCCAGATGATGAACTACCAAAGCAGGGTCTAAGCCTAGCATGTCTGAGTATGACCAGAAAAATTTAATGATACCATCATGGAGTAGCTGAAGAATGAATGAATATTCTTCCTCTAATAGAGATTTGGCCACATAGGTGATCTTATGCTTTTCTATAGTACCAAGATTAACTTCTTGAGTCTATTTGATTAGGATGGATGATCATGTGGATAACTAAGTTCCCACAAGGAAAAGATGAATGTCTCCATCCTCAAGTGCCTCTTCGAGGTTTTCACTATTGGATGCATCATTTATTTTTACTTTTCCCAGGTTAGGAAGTGCCTCGAGGAGGTTTTCACTAGATGACTGCTTTCTATTTTCCTTGTTTTTATTTTTGTGATTAGAGCATTCATCTTCCCCCAATCCCATGATGTTGACATATGTATCCAGGGAGACATTGGCTTGTGTGATATTACATAGGTCCCAATCAATGAGTTCAAGATGGTGAAGAGAAAGGCTAATGGTAAAGACAAATAAGCAATCAAACATGGATGAGAGATATGTGTGATCAACATCATCATACACATGTATGATGGATTCCTCCTTAGGTATGTCTTCCAAGGTACCATTGTCCACAGTAACACTATTGGAAGTATTAAATGACATTGTAGGGCCTTTTTGATTTTTGTCATATCCGAGGCCTACATTCCTTAGCAGCTTTGATACATCAATAGGTTGCAATCGTCCCTATTCTTCCTTACCTAGGCCCCCACCTTGGTAGTTATGCTTTTCTACAAACTTAGTTGACCAAGGGTATACTTCCTAAAAGTATTTCTTTAGAGGAGGATCTAGTTGGGGTTCTTCATGGTATACCCATTGACTGATATCCTCTTCTGATGCATCTATCTTTATACTAGGAGACCAGAAAGTGGTAGTGGGAATGTTTTTTGCATTGAAGGTGATAGTTTTATCTTCCTTTGGAGTAGCATGTGAAGGTTGGCCATACATGTGTGATGATGGTGGCATGGTCACCACATTTAGAGTGGTATGCATTTCATATTCACCACACCCCTTGTCAATGATCTGTACTTTGGTGACTATATGATTGGTGGAAGAAGATGGAGTGATCATCGTGGTGGATGATGGATGATGACTAAGATGTCCCCATTTTGACCGTAGGACAATAATGTAAATGGATAAATGATGCTTCTAAAGTGCAACATTATTCAAATGGTTGGGGTTAGCATAAATGGTGATCTTTTTTCCATTAACCAGGACTTTTAGGCATTGATGGTACATGGAGGGAACGGCTTGCATAGCATGGAGCCATGGGTGGCCAAGGAGGAGATTATATGGTAAGTCTAGATCAAGGACATGACAGGTAGTGTACTAAACTACAGGTCCAACTTGGATAGGAAGACTGATAATTCCTTTAGAATTTCTTTCTGCATTATCATAAGCCTTGATCATGATGATTTGATTACCAAAATCCACTTGAGTATACCCCACCTGCTTTATGAATTTTAGAGTGCATAGATTGAGGGAAAAGCCATTATCTACATGACCCTTTTTATTTTATGATGGGAAACTAGGACTTCGATGTGCAATGGATGATTGTGATTGGCATCAATATTTGGCATGTCATTTTGGCTGAAGTGTAGCTAGTAAGATAAAACCAGGTGTCCTACTAAATCTTGGAACCATGTGGGATCGATGTCATTAGGTACATGAGTTTCTTGTAAAGCTCTATTGAAAATTTCTTGTTGTATAAGAGAAGAATTAAACAGATCCAAGATTGAGATCTGAGTAGGGGTCTTTCCTAAGTGATCAAGAATGTTGTACTAAGATTTTACAAGATTTGATTGGGCAGATGTGGAGGCTACAGGGATAGTAATGTGGGATCATCGAGTAGCAACAACACATTGGAGATCTTTAGCCTTAACATGTATCATAGACACACAAGGTTCTACCTATTTAATGTAATGGACAATGCCATCATAATTGAGGGTTACATTTTTATAGCTTATGTTATTTGTGTTGTTGTCTTGGGCATTGTTGTTGGAGGTGCTTGCGCCTTGATTAGTGTTATGGAAGGTGTTTAGGTATATCTGCAATTGAGCATTAGATGATGAAGCTTGACTGGTGTCAACTTTGATATCTCCTCGATCGGTAAGATCTTGGACATAGTTTTTGAGACCTTAACACTTATTTAGAGTGTGCCCTATAATTTTATGGAATCCACAATATTCATTCTCCCTAAACCAGGAAAGTTTGGGCTTGGATTCATCAAGTGGTTTGGTGACAGGGTACATGATTGGGAAGTTAACTTGTAACAACTTATTAAGATGACACTCAAGGGTTCTCCTAATTGAGCATACTGGCATTTTTTGTTCCCTTGAATATTCTGGTTTGACTGTTGAGGAGGACAAAACACACCTTATGGCACATATATGGCATTAGGCATGGATGGTTGTTGTCTATGGGATGTATTAGCCACATGAACATGTTTAGTGTTAGTGACACCATCATTCATTGTGTTTTTGTTCTTGTTCCAAAAGTGTGACTTATCACCAGATGGCCTTTCTTTGTCATGGTTGTGTATATTGATGTGCCCTTTTGCAATAAGGGCACTTTCAAGGATGGGTCCTTTTTCCACTATCTCTATGAAAGTGGTGACACAGTGTAACCTAAAATTATGAGCCATGTCAGGACACGAGTTTTCCACAAAGAGGGTGGCCATGTCTTTCTCTTTGAGATGGGTTTTCATTTAGCTTGCTAGTGCACACCACCTCTATAGGTAGCTAGAAAAGGTTTCACCTTCATATTGCTTCTCTTTGAGGAGATGTAAGGTATCAAGTCCTCCAAATTGAAGGAGAAGTAAGAAACAAATTTTTCTAAAAGATTTGGAAAGAATTTTATGGACCCTCATTCTAGACTCATGAACCATTCTAAGGTATTGCATGTCAGGATCTGTGGAAACAAACGTAAGAGATAGTTGTTGTTGTGCATAACTTCCTAACACTAGGAGTAAAAATCTTGCAAGTGGGCCTTAGGGTCTTTGTTTCTCTTGTATCTATCAAATTTTGGTATTTCGAAGTGTTTAGGGAAGGGGATTAGTGAGATGGAGGGATCAAATGGATAGGGACATATGTCTTCAAATTTGAACGATTGTTTGCCAGCCCCAGCTTGAAGATCTTTTAGATTGGCTTTGATTTCTAACAGATCTAAGTTGACTGGTGGCGTGAGAGCCAAAGATGGGTTGGATGGATATGGGTGGTAGGACAATGAAGGATCCTACTAAGATAGTTTATGAAGGTTGAGGTATGGATTTTGATAGTAAGATGATGATATCCCTTCCTAGCATGTTTTGGGAGTTTGCTGGTATTGGGGTTGTTGTTGTGAGGTATAGTACGGATTTGTTTGATAAAAGTGTGTGGTAGGATGTTGAGGAGCTTGAATATGGTGGTGCAGATTGGTCTGCTGGTACTGAAGGTATTATTGTGACTGATGGGAGGCCACATAAGGTGGTTGTTGCTAGGACTGCTATTGGTTGTGATAATAATAATGCTAGGGAGATTGCTAATGTGATGTCAGATGTTGCATGGGCTGAGATGGGATGTTGTGTTGTGTTTGAACTTGTAGATGTAGATTGGATGCAAGGAATGGAGATATGGTTTGGGCAAGAGCTCGGGATGAATTGCCTTGCAATTGGTGTGGTGGTTGTAGTGAAGAAATCAAGGGGTTATGATGGGGTTGTTGTTGATGAGGTGGTTGAGATAACGTAGAGGAATTCTACAAAGGAGGTTGTTGGGTACCAAAGGAAACATTCGGTTGGGATGTACCTTACGATAGTAATGGAGGTGGTATGTTGGATTGGGGAGGATATTGAGATGTGTACAAAGGTGATGGTAGGTTTGTGGCCCTAGGAGGTGGAGGCAATGTGGTAAAAGGGTTTCCCCAGCATTGATAGGGGGTTGATTTGAAAGGGGTGGTTATCTCAACATTAATGGCAGAAGTTGCAGAACATTTTGTGGCATACCGTATGCAAAAAAATTGTTGGGATTAGTTACTTGAGGAACTCCCATGACTGAGATTGTGGTGTGTGGGGGATTGTTAATGTGATACAGAATGGCATTGCCAAATTTCGGTTGGTGCCAACCCTCCACTAGAGGAAACTGGGGATGTATGAACTTCCTAGTACATTTTGTGAACCTTTGGGTATGTTAGATGTAGAACTGCTATACTTGGATAGGTCAACACCTGATGGAGGTTTGACACCTCTTTCAATTAGGTGGGCCAAGATTTCTTCCCCATGTTTTTCGAGAAGGTGATTTGTCATTTTCACATTGGTAGGGTTACTAAAGTGTTCCTCAAGTGTAATCTCGGGTTGATTGACCATGTTCTCATCTCCAAGTGGTGATGTGCTTTGACCATCAATATTGGACTGTGATGATGTACCATTCTAAGGATCTTTAGGGATATTTGTACCATTATTGGGATCTTGTAAGACATTAGCCATGTTGTTGGGATCTTGAGGGATGTTTGGTTGGGAATTTTGGGCTTGTTTCTCAGCCATTTTCCTTGTCTGTGATTGGCTCTGAATGAGCATGCAAGATGATAGAATGGAATAGGATGTTAGGATAATCTAGATGATGACAAAAGGATTGAACCAATGGATTAACTGACAAGGATATGGCTCAATAGGATTTGTTTGGGTGATTGATTTTACCAAAGTAGATTTGTTTGATGAGATCAAATTGGGTTAATTGGTAAACGATTGGTCAAATTAGATTGGATTAAATAGATTGACTGGGAAATTGATGATATAAGGATTGGATTGGATTGATGACCAATTAATAAGATTGGATGGTAGGATGAATGATGATGACCCTAATCCAAAACTGAGTTCAAGAGTGATCTTTGGTAATGCTAGGTGTTGATTAATTGACTAAAGAATGGATATATGATAATGGCACCAAATAAAACTTGAGATAGAAGTGGATTAATTGGGTCAACAAGGATGACCGAATTAGGATGGATAATAATCCTAAGTCAATTTTGATAGATGATGATTAGAGACGAACACCCAGGTGAAACTGGATAACTACTTTAATGAAGTTTAATGAAATAACGGTGATCTGAAATGGGGAAATGATATTTAGAATGGGGAGAATGACTGAGTGAACATGGGTTCAAAATGGATAAGTGAGGAATCTGAATGGGTGAATGGATGCTCAATGGTGGAGGTTGAATTTCAGAGTGAGGAAATGAAGGCTCAAAATGGGTGAATGATTACTCGAAACATGAAAACAACAATCTTGAATGAATGAATGACTCCTGAATAGCTAGACAAAGGATAAAAAAAGATTTCTAAAGGTCAAGTCCACCCCTAGATGGGTTAGGTCCACTCCTAAAACTGAAAATGGCCAGAAACAACTATTCGAGCTAAAAATAGATAGAAAATATCTATTTGAGATGGGTAAATGGGCACACTAAACAGGATGATGAATGCTCAGATCGAGGGGATCAACATTTAGGATGGTGAATGGACTCTCAAAATAGGTGTACAAATGTTCAGAAAGGGGAAACGAGTGATCAGAATGGAAAAATGAGCAAGCGAAATAGTGAAGCAAGTGTTTATAATGATGAAACAAATGATAAAACTGACTGGTCAAAGGTAAGGTCCACCCCTGGAGGTCAGGTCCACCTGTCTGAAGGTTAGGTCCACCTATCTAGAGGTTAGGTATGCCTATCTGGAGGTCAAGTCTGCCTGTCTGGAGGTCAGGTCCACCTATCCAAAGGTTAGGTCCACTTTTCCAGAGGTCAGGTCCGCTTGACTCACAAAATTTGGTCAAAATTGGCTAAAATAGGCTAAAAAGGGTCTAGTTCAGAGGTCGGGTCTACCCCTAGAATAGGTCAAGTCCGCCCCTAGAGGGAAGGTTTTCCCCTAGACAGGTTTAAACTTGAGTTTTGAAAAGAAGACTAAGTTAAAGAACCCAAAACACAGCAAGCATCAATCAAAAGAATACAACTAAGTCAACAAAACAAAAAATTATTGGTTTCACACAAAGAAGACAATTTAGACAGCACAATCTTAAGACTAGTAGAAGGGGTGTGACATACAAAGTATTCTATTCTAGGATGAACATGGTTGCTAAAGAGTCCTCAATATAAGTTCGGTACGCAAGGTCGAAACCATGAACACCAACCCATTATAAGCATGAGTTGGAAACCTTAGTGAGATACTAGAGGTTCAGAACAACTCTTCATGTCATCCCGATGCTTCGCCAATTACGACGCAGTTGGATTGGGGTACAACTTTTGCTTTCTCTCCTTTATATGCCTCACTAGTACATGTGGTTGGGATCATCCCTTGGGGTGATGAAATCCCCAAGCAGGTCCCCTAAAAAAAAAAAAGGAGACACAAATACCTAGTAAGCTATGATTTCTTGTCACCCAGGATTTCCAGATGATGCAAGGGGATTAGATACGTCAAATAGCTTACCAACAAGCACAACAAACAAGATTAATTGACACCTCTAGTTAAACTATGTGCCTATGTTATGAAAAAAGGTAGCAGTTGATAAATAACTAACAGGTATGTGCAGGATCATCATGGAAAAATAGGCCCTTAAGTGGCCAAAAATTTAGAAAAATCAGAGTTAGGCAGTTTGATGTAAAAATTTGAATAAGTTATCTATATTATTTCAAAAATATGTAACAATAGAATCTGTAGAAAATTTAATGTAGTTTCTAAACTACTAGTTTTTTAAATCTATTTGGTGAAAATTTGAAATTTCAATGGAGTAGTACTTAAATTTTAGGGGAAAAATAAGAAGTGGGTGTTTGTCGACCACCTAACCACAATAAAATGATAAAAAATTTATAATATTTTAGACATAAGTAGAGGACTCATGTTCAGATGTGATGCATAGTTTTTTGTAATTTTTTTTCAAGTAAATAATTAACTATGAATTTTTTATTACAACTTTTAGAAAATATAAAAACTCATATGTCTGACCACCTTAACTTGGTCAAAACTTCATGAAATTCAATTTTTATTTTTTTAATCCTATAGTATGTAAAGCATAGAATGTGATGCATGTTTTGGATTCAAAAAATGTGATATTGTTTAAAAGCTATAGATGTTTTTTAATCAGCCTATCAATAAGGACTTTTGTCATAATTCAAATAGAAAATTAATAATAATTATTTATTAAATTCAAAGTAAAGCATAATTTATATTGGTGGAAAGCTGAGAATCTCCTTTAAAAAACCTTTTCATTTCATTAATTTTGGGTAAAAAAAAGTTTTTAGCTACATACCCTACAAATACCCATCATATCACCACTTTTTGGCCCATCATGATCCCGCACATACCCTAACCCTACAAGGAAACTTGTTAGTGATTCTTGTCCTTGTTTCTTTCCAAAAATTGATCAAAGGCTTACACAGACTCAAACATGACATGTTAGGTGGTCAGAAACACTTAAAATAGCCAAAAAAAAGTGCTGAAAACTAAAATTTCACCTTCTAAAAAAAGTTGTGTAGGTCAAGTCTTCCTATCTAGAGGTCAGGTCCACCTATCTAAAGGTCAGGTCTTCCTGTCCAAAGGTTAAGTTCACTTTTTTGAAGGTCAGGTCCACCCCTTGAGGTCAAGTTTGCACCTAGATGGTTGGGTCCACCCCTCTGCAGGTCGGGTCCACCCTTTGCAACCTGCACCTACAAAAATTGAAAAAATAGCAAACATGGAAGATATAGACCCATTTGTGGGTCCCATCGGGCGTGGCAGAAATGTGATCAGGGGAAAACACAGTCCCAGAAAAAGCAACAACACAAAACATGTAAGGAACCACCTAAACACCTAACACCTCAAGACTGGGAAAATGTTTAGCTTAGCAAAAGAAAATGGAACATTTTACCTCGTTGAGTTGTCCTTTGGTTGGCCCTTGATTGTTGACATAATATATGCTCCTCTTGATGGAAAAAGAGACAAGTGTGGGATGTAATATGGATAAGAAATGGATGGGAATGGATGCAAGTGCAAATATTTGGCTAAATATAGCTCAAATGAAAAATATTCAATAGTTTGGTTAGCACAATGATTTCCCCCCTAAAATGAGAGAAAAAAGGGGGTATTTATAGGGAATTTTGAATTATGTAGAAAAATGGACAGTTGCGATTAAAGCAAAAAGCCCAAGATATAGGGCTATGGTGAGTTGAGGACTCACAAGCCCTCACAGCTTGACATATGACATGTGAAATGGCTTGAAAAATATGATGTGGATATGACATGGAAGTACTACATAGTACCTTGGGATTTGGACAAGTTCTCCTCATAAAGGAGGTCCTTCTCCACATGTGGGTGAGAGGACATGTGACGAATTAAAAATTCTTCAAATATCCACATGGGAATGAGAGAAAAAAATTAAAATTATTTGAAATGCATTGGGGGATTAAATGTAAATTAAAAATTTACATGGGGAAAGGGGTGCCTTCTCCAAAAGGAGAAAGCCTTTAATATGGTTGAATTAGGACACATTCCATAAATGACATGGGGATTAGGTTGACCTAATTAAGTGATTAAGGTTGTGCAAGTACCTAATTAGACAAATTAATGACATATTAGAGGGAAGTGGGAGATTATGGAGGATGTGACCCTAATGATGATTAGGGGTGTGCACACCCTAACCATAAATTAATATGATTAGAAGAGGGTTAGATGGTTAAGAGGAATTAGAGACCAACTTGCAAAAGTTGGAGGATGTGACAATGAGAGAGAAAATAAGGAATTAAAAATTAATTTAAATTCCAAGAGGTTATATGACTAAATTAAATAAAGTGGTATATTTATTTAATTTAGAGATGAAAGAGGGTAAAAGTATTTATTAAATTAAATACTTTAGGAACCTTATGTAGGACATGAAATATTAATTAGATGAGTGATTTAATTAATACCAGCAAAGAGGATGAAGTAGATGAGTAAAGGGATGAATAAGGAGATGCCTTTCACCATATGGAAGTGGTAAAATTTGGATTCTTATAGTTTGATTTCAAAAATTGAGCCTAACAACATGAATGAAGCATGCAAAGATGAGCATTAGGTTGAAGAAATGAAAGAGAAACCGCAACAAATTGAGAAGAATGATACATGTATTCTTGTTCTCAGACCTAAGGATAAGAATGTGATTGGAACTAAATGGTTCTTTAGAAACAAACTAAATGAACAAGGTGAAGTGGTTAGAAATAGAGAAAGACTAGTTTGTAAGGGGTATTCTCAAATGGAAGGTGTTGATTTTGAAGAAACCTTTACCACTGTTGCTAGAATTGAAGCTGTGAGATTGTTTCTTGCTTATGCTGCTCAAAAAGACTACAAGGTTTATCAAAAGGATATCAAAGTTGTGTATGATGAGCCTATTGTTATATTCTATGATAACTCAAAGAATCTGGTGCTACATTCAAAGACCAAGCATATATCTATAAAATTTCACTTTTTGAGAGAGAAGGTAAGTGAAAAGGAAGTCAAATTGGAGTATGTGCCTACTAAGGAGTAGATTGTAGATATCTTTACAAAGTCATTTCCCAAGGATATTTTTGAGTATCTTAGAGGGAAGTTATGGATGATTTCCCTTCCTAATCAGAACTAAGGATGCATTGCATTGCATCAATCTGTGCATTTCATGAGCATATTTTGATCCAGATTGATGTTGTGGTGGCTGCTACTTAGGGGGAATAGTCAAATGTTCAGATGTTCAAAATTTCATATATGTGGTTTAGAGATTGTATTGAAGAGACCTTTGTCATTGATATCAAAGGGGGAGAAGACTAATTTGAAAAAAATAACTGCTAATTATCTGGGGAGAAGAGCTTTGTGGGGAGAAGATCATGTGAGGAAAGAAAAGTTAGAACTTAAGGGAGAGTAAGCGTAGTTATGTTGATAGTATTTTTCACATCACGTGTTGCCATCAATTCCAAAAGGGAAGATTATTGGATATTGTGGTTGTGTTGCTGATATGTGGTTGTCATTGATGTCAACACTATTAGCATTGTTTCATTAGAAGTTGTATATGTTGAGGATATTGAGAAAATTGTAATAAGAAGTGCTACAGGTTGTTAGTGGTGAAGTGAAGTTCTTTATGTTGGTTTGTTCAGTATGCTATTGTTCTGAGGTTTTGGACTAAAGGGGGATATGTTTAGGATCATCATGGAAAAAATAGGCCCTTAAGTGGCAAAAAATTTAGAAAAATCAAAGTTAGGAAACTTGACGTAAAAATTTGAATAAGTTATCTATATTATTTCAAAAATATGTAAGAATATAATTTTTAGCAAATTGAATGTAGTTTCTAAACTAGTAGGTTTGTTTATATATATATTTTTTAATTTTCAATGTAGTAGTACTTAAATTTTAGGGAAAAAATAAGTAGGTGTTTGTCTGACCACCCATACCACAATACAATGATAATATTTTTTTATAATATTTTAGATATAAGTAGAGGACTCATGTCTCTATGTGATGGACATTTTTTTATAATTTTTTTCCAAGTAAATAATTAATTATGATTTTTTTATTACAAATTTTAAAAATATAAAAAACTTGTATGTCTAACCACCTTAATTTAGTCAAAACTTGATGAAATTCATTTTTTCTTTTTTTAATCCCATAGTATACAAAGCATAGAATGTGATGCATGATTTGGATTCAAAAAATGTGATACTGTTTGAAAGCTATAGATGTTTTTCAATCAACCTATCAATCAAGACTTTAGTCATAATTCCAATAAAAAATGAATAATAATTAATTATTAAATTCAAAATAAAGCATAATTTATATTGGTGGAAAGCTAACAATCTCCTTTAAAAACCCTTTTCATTTCATCAATTATGGGTAAGAAAAAAGGCATCATCCACATACCCATCATATTGCTACTTTTTGTTCCATCATGATCCTACACATACCCAGGGTTTCTTGTTGAGTATGTCTAGTTTATCCATGTTGAATTTCAGAGATCTACATGAAGAGTTGATTGAGTTATGGAGATTTTTGTTCTAACAGTTTTCTATCACTTTAGTTAGTGTTCTTGATTGATGATTCTATGATTTCAGTAAGTTCAGTTGTTGTGGATGCTTCTCTAGTGTTTCATGATTCTTGTGGATGTTTCTAGTTTGTTCTCTATCTTTGTGGCATGTCCACATTGACCATTGTGCTTGTGATCTGAGATTTTCTCTTGTGTGCTCATGTTTTTCATGTTCTTGGTTGACAAGGTGTTGAAGTGTGTTATGGATCTTTGAGGAAAAATTAATTGAAGTGTTTTTGTGTTGGAGATATTGTTTTCAGTCTTCACTATGTTATGGCTTTCCTTGGTTGATTCACATGAATAATCTTTATTTTTTTTGGGTTGGCTGTTTGTAATTATTTTACTATCTTTTTGTGGACAACTTATAGTGATGTAATTTCTTATTGTGGATATATAAGAGTGATTTTTTGAAGTGTGGAAAAGGTGTGAATGCAAAGTGTATGAGTCCTGTGTGTGAATAAAGTTCAAATCATTCAAAGGTAGAGTAGAGAGTGAAAAAGAGTGAAGAAGTGTTCATGTGCTTAACTAGAACTGTAACCAGGCATTAGTAAATGTTATTTTCTCAGTTCAAATATGATTGTTTTTAATCTAAATCTTTATGTAAAATAGTGTGTCTTCCTTGGGCAGTAAGCCTTGTTGTATTTGAGTAGTGCGCTCTAGGCAGTGTGCTTGAATGCATGTGCATTCCCCTTTCATATTTCCTTATACTTTTAATAGGGTATAATCTTGTGGATTGACCTCCATCGTGGGTTTTCCCCTAACAGGGTTTCCACATAAAAAATCTTGGTGTTATGTGTGCTTTTGATGTTTTGTTCATTTATTCTTTCATGATTAATGATCAAATATGAAATTAAGGTTAATAAGTTGAATAAGTTTATGATTCGGTGACAACTGATTCACCCCCCCTCTTAGTTGTTTGCAATTGAGTTTCCAATATCATTTTCATGATTATCTACGTTAGCGTGCCCTATAATTTTTTCATGGGTGGGGAAAGTAGGATTTTTCATAGCTCTCAATCATATCCTCCACACAAATGTGTTTGTCATGATCGTTCAAGATTGTTTTTGTATTCACTAAAGGATTGTCATGAGGGGAGGGAATGATAGATGAAAGGGGAGTTGGTAAGGTAGTGGAAATGTGCGTCATAATGTTGTTGCAAGGGGGAGGAGAAGGAAGACAAGCAAGGATTTCATGATCTTCAATGATGGTGTCTTCTTTCATTAAGATATATTCATCACCAATGGGAGAGATATCAGGAGAAGAACAATTATGATTATCATGATTATCGATGCATGCATCCTTTTGGGTAAAAGATTTAGTGGATGGTGTAGAAGAGAGTAAGTCATCTAAGGCTTCATCTAATATTTCAAAATCATCACTACTAAAGGGCTTGCATGTTATGCTTTTTCTAATTGGTTCTTTTGATGTTTTTGTTTTCTTGTTTTCATTGCATAATGAAGCTGATCTAAATGGGCTAGGAACTAATGTAGAAAATGAAGAGTGCAAAAGTCTAAGTTCCATGAATGTAAATAATGTCTATTTCTAATGATGCAATATAAAGACAGGATGAAATGCAAAATTTTAGATTTCAAACAAAGTAATTTTTTGATTATAGTATGTAACAAGTTGAAAATGAAATGTTACAAATGCAAAATTTGAAGTTGAAAAATGCATGAAATGAGCTATTTTATGCTAAATATCATGAAATGCATGCTATAGTAATGCAACAAACTGATATATATAAGTGAAGGAACAAAACATAAGCCTTTTTTTTTTTTTGAGTTCTATAAAATGTTGTTTCAAGGGTTAGAAGGGATTGATTTTCCTAGGGTGACGAATGAGTCCCAATATGCACTCTTCTCAATAATTTCAGGGATTTGTGACTGATTTTGATTCTTTCGGGTGCTATGATGTAGACCTAAGTGAAAAATATAGAATTTTAGAACTATTTAATGATGAAAGATGCAAAAATGCAACGTATTATACACTTTTAATCATGGAAAAAAATGAAACTCTAGAATGAAAGCTAACTAATTCAAAATGCAATGTAAGCAACTCTAGGATGATTAATGGGCTCCCAATCATAAAAGAGGGTATTCAAAAAATTCAAGTTCACCAAAATGAAACATAGATTTTCAGCACCTACCTACTTCCTATCACTCCTAGGGTTTTCACCTAGAAGGAGAAAGATGGGCTAAAAATGCTTATGTTACATTCAAAGTTGTGTCATAGAAAAAATTACCTTTTGCTTGATATGGGAATAATTCATGATTAAATGGATGTAATAAAGTCTTGATCTAGGTGATGTGAGCCATTTTATGCATCCACACTAGGTCTTGGACCTTTGCAAACTAAATAAAGTACATTTACTGATGTCTTGTGAAGATGTTATGAAGTGTTGTAACACATTTCTACACTTTTCTAGACTCTTCTCATTATAATTCATCTAAAAATCACCTTTTCGTCACTAAACAAGCCCTATTTTGAAGTGTTGTAAAGTCTTGTAGCAAGCTTTCACACTCTTCTAGGCATATTTTCACTATTTACACTCTTCTCATGCTTTATTTGATCTCTTTACGCCCTCATAAGTTGTAATTAAGTGTATTTTTCATTGTTATCCCAACAAATAACAATAAATACAATTTTTTTCCTGACACTTGTTTTTAGGTCCTAGGTGGGACCGATTCGCCATGGGTGGCGAATGAGTCCCCCTTGGCCCCAAATTCAAAATATTTCAAATTTTCTTTTGATATTTTATTCAAAATCACTTGATGGCAGCCTATGATGAGGTATGAACGGATACTAAGGCACAATAATTGTATAAATATGTGTTTTTCACCTCATTTTCACATCTTCTCCATCTCTAATCAATTAATTTATCCATTCTTCATCATTCATCATCTATCATCTCAAACAAGCTAGGGTTTTCACATTGCAAGTCTTTCATTAAGCTTCCTAAGACATACAAGGGTAGATTCTACATGTTATGTTGTAGACTTTCAAGATCAATCATCATGACAAGATTTAGATCTCTTGGAAGCTTGGGAATCATTAAATATCAAATTCCAAGGTTTTTAAAGATCTCTCTCTTCATTCAACAATTCAAAGAATCATTAAAAAATAATTTTCAGTCCCGAATCCAATAGCTTCAAAAGCAGACATCTATAGGAAATAGAAGTGCAGATCTAGCTCCACAAAATATACTCTTGAATTTTCATATTCTTATAGGTGGAAAAATTCTCCACCCATGGTGAAAGAGTCCCACTTATAGGCCTAAAAATTTGATTTTGTTAGATTTCATCTTCCAACATTTAGAAACTTTTTCCCATAACTTTTCATCAGATAGAGGACTAATTTGCCATGCATGGCGAATCAGTCCTAGTGGCCATCAACATTGATTTTTGAGACATTCTAGAATCTTCCAGTAACATTAGTCTATCTCCAGGTGCACTCTATTTGGTCTCATTGAATTATGTTTTCATTTATTTAGGTTTCTAGTTCATATTTGTAATCAACACTGTGTTTTCTAGCATTTTGCATTAGAATAGTTTAAATTCACTTATTTTTATTTTTAAGCATTCAAAAACATCCACACAAATTTCACATCCATGTCCTATCCATCCTTATATTAATCTTGATTCAAACATTGCACATTTTGAACCCTATTCCTTTTCTTTTAGGTGAAAAACCCTAGAAGGGTAAATGTCCAAGAGGGTACCAAAATCCTTCATTTCAAAAGTCAATGCAATATGGATAGATAAAGGATTCAATATTCCTAGATATAATTCTTCAATACAAGAAATGAATGAGATTGATTGACCAATGAGTAGAAACTAAAGGAAAACAACATGTTTGAAAACACATTGTGTAATGCAAAATCACCTTAAAACGAATGGAAAATTGTAAAAGAAATGAATTAGATTGAAAGTGTGCACCTAAGATATGGATGAGGACTAGAAATGACTTCTAGAATTCTTTTTATGCTAAAATTTAAGCTTGGAGGGACTCATTCGCCATTCTAGGGGAATCAGTCCTAATTTTGCCAAACTGTATCGAAACCTATTTCTGACAAAAGGGTACTAAAAAATGTAGAAAACTCAAAATTTACCCTGGAGTGGGACTCATTAACCACTCATGGAGAATGAGTCCACTTTTTAATTTAAGTATTTTCAAAGGTGGATTTTTAAGCTTCTGATCTGTTCTTTGATGCCCTACAAGTGTCCACTTCTGAAACTCTAATTTACGAGTCCAAAAATGGACTTTTGTTGATATTTTGACTTGATGAATGAGGAGAATACTTTAGCAACCTTGAAAATTTATCTTCAATGATTTCCAAGCTTCCAAGAGACCTAAATCTACAAACATACAAGACAAGAGAGAGAGAGATGTTGAATATTGGGGCATGGGGGTTTGCCTTGGTCAAACCCCTTTTAGGTAATTAAACCAAAATGATGAAAGAAAGGAATAAAACATGCAACAATGGAATAGATTACCTTTCCATGATGATTGATCTTGAAAGTCTACAAAATAACATGTAGAATCTTCCCTTCGATGTCTTAGGAAGCTAAAATGATGACTTGCAATGTAAATGTCGTAGCTTGCTTGACTTGAGATAGAAGATAGATGATGAATGAGTAATGTGAATGTGCTAATGAATTAATAGATGTAAAAATGAGTTTAGAGAGGTTTTTTATAGGAAATTCACCTTATTTTCCTGCTAATTAGATCCCTAAGGTTGGCATGGAGAAAAATTAAACTTAAAACCTATTTTTTCCCGTTCAAAACCCTAAAAATGGCTCAAATGGGACTCATTCACCACTAATGGAAAATAGATCCCACCTAGATGGGACTAATTCACCACTAATGGTGAATGGGTCCCATAGGGGCCATTTTTGCTAGTTTGAATTATGAGAAGAAAATTAGGCTTATATGATGACTATGTTAGTTATTTGATCAAATTATGCCTTAGGATGCATAATATGGGGTAATAGGGGCCTATTAATGATGATGTAAATGTTAAAAATGGCTCAAGAAACAAAATTCAATGTGAAAGTTTAATTAAATACACTTTACAACACTAAAATGAGGTCCACATAGTCTAGAAAGGCACAAGAACCAAAGTGAATGTGCAAGACACATTACAACACTAGTTTAACATTAAATTTAATTCAAGAACCTTCTAGATTGATGTAATAATGTTATTAAATTTTTTTTTATAATTTTGAGTTAGGGAGAAATGGGTTCATTAAGTCTAGAATAGCGTGACTATCCAGTATAAGAATTTACAACACATTGACAAGACATCAATAAAAGCATGTTATTCAATCTACAAGGGTCCAAGACCTAGTGTGGATGCATAAAATGCCTCAAAACACTAGATAAAGGACTCATCAAGTCCATTTTATCATGAATTAATCCCATGTCAAATAAAGGGTCCTTTTTTCTATGACACATTTAGCCCCCACTTTAGTGAGAGGATGAACTCTCTTCAAATGCATACTAGAGTAGACATTCAAGAGAGGTCATCACACATAGATGTAGATGAAAAAGAATGAAAAAGATAAAAGGAGGCGGCCATGCCCCTAGGGTTGAATATCATAATTCAAGCCCCCAAGATACAAAATCCTGCAATGGTAGGGAAGAAGGGGTGAAAAGGATTGATCAAACTTCGATCATTTGTCCAACTAGTTCTGGATCAGATCTAGGCTTTTTGTTTGAAAAGGAGAATGTGTACTCACTCTGGGGTGACAAAACACATGAAGGTCCACTGGGTGAGAAGGACCAAATATACTCACTCTGGGTTCACAAAACTTTTGGCTATCTATGGGGTGAGAAATCCTAAAAAGGTAAGATACATACACTAGCTGGTATGCACTCAAACACAAAGGTGGCTATGGAGAAAATTCATGCCTCTAGGTGGGCTTCCTACTCAACCATGTCAAATTTATACCTTTTGATAACTTTAAAAAGGTGCTACAAGAAAATTTTCATGAATAAAAAGAAAAGGTACCACAGTCATGCAAGTTGGGTTATGCAAGGTGGCAAAAGATGCAAAAATGTAAAAGTGTAAAATGTAAACGATGTTCAAGGAGTCTTGTTCAATTTATGCAAGGTCTATCACTTAGGTAACATATTGTCTAATGTCTCCAAGAGAGGAAAAATCACAGAATAGTATATTCACAACTTAGGGGATGTAGTGCATCACATCAGGCCCCCAAGAGGAATGTAATATGCCGAGATAGATCACAATTATGAAAGACATCACACCCAATGTCATCCAAAAAATGAACACATCATATAAATGACAAGGCTACACTAGGAACCAAGAATGAATTTATGGTAATGTATGCTCCCCACTTTAAAGGAATTGCTACACATCGTTCTGTGAGCAATTACTTTAAAGTAGAGAAGGAAAAAAAAAACAATACATGAGAGCCAACTTGGAAAGCCCTATGCCAAGTCATATGTTTTGAAGTTATGCTACGTCATGTCAAGGAAAATGAAAATAAAAGGAGGGGAATATGTCAGATGTGAGCCAATCTTAAGACATGCCATTCACATCTCAAGCTTCCTCGTATATGTTCATGAAAATTTAACAAGTAGTCGAAAGAGACAACAACAAGTGGCATACAAGGGATAAGGATGTCTAACTCTTTCCCCCCCACTTAGTGTAGGACAAGGGTGAGCCTAAAGTGGATGAAAATATGCTTCCCCTTGCAGGGGATGCGAAACATGTAATAGTGAGAATTTTATGATCCTACAACTATTACATGGCAAGGAGTAGCAACTATTTTATTTATGCATTGATTTAGGATGTAACAAGGTTAAAGGTTTCTTGGAAGTTTGTTTATTGATAGTATGGATATTGAGTGAACATTCGTTGGATGGGTTAATGGCTATGTAAGGAAAATCACGAAGACTATGATTTGGAAGAATGAGGTTAGGTATAGTGTTAGGTGACATAGGATAATGATTAAGGTTTGAATTTTTTTGAGTATATAAAGCGGGGATAGGAGGCTCTATTTGGTTGTTGAGTGTCACTAATATATCATTCTTATGTGCCATAATATTGAACCTAGGAGGAGAGCTAATATGTTCATCACATGTCATAGTTGGATTTGGTAAGATAGCTTCATTGCTCATAGGAAAGGCATCAAGAGAAGGATAAATAGGAGTGTCATGGTTACCAATTATGGGAGCAAGAAAGGGAGAAATAAGTTTTTCATGAGTTTCACTACCAATATCTTCTAACACTAAACTATCTTATTCATGTGTAGAGAAGATAGTAGTTGAAGAAAAGGGTGGATTGTCATGATTATCTTCATCAACATGTCCTATAATTTCTTATGGAGTGGGGGAAGTAATATTTTCATATCTTTCAATCATATCCTCCACACAAATGTGTTTGTCATGATCGTTAACAATTGTATTATTTTCACCATTAGGGGAGATGTTGGGAGACGAATGAGGAGTTAGTAAGGTAGAGGAAATGAATTCATCTTTATGTGTCATAGTGTTTGTGCAAGTGGGAAGAGAAGGAGAACAAGCAAGAATTTCATGATCTTTAATGATTGTGTCTTCTTTCCTTAAGATACCTTCATCACTGATGGGAGAGATATCAAGAGAAGAACAATTATGATAATCATGATTATTGATGCTTGCATCCTTTTGGGGAAAAGATTTAGTGGATGATGTAGAAGAGAGGAAGTCATCTAGGGTTTCATATAATATTTCAAAATCATCACTACTAAATGGCTTGGATATTATTCTTGTTCTAATTGGTTCTTTTGATGTTTGTGTTTTCTTATTTTCATTGCATAATGAAGTTGATCTAAATGGGCTAGGAACTAATGTAGAAAATGAAGAGTGCAAAAGTCTAAGTTCCATGAATGTAAATAATTTCTATTTCTAATGATGCCATATAAAGACATAGGATGTAAGAACCAAGATTCCAAACCTACCTAAATATAAGAAACAAACACCATATTAAATCAAATGCAAGTTAGTATCATGATTCCCCAAGAAATCCATTTGAGTTGCAAAGGAAAAGGAATGAAATGAAGAACATAAACAAGCATAAACCAAATATGTTAAATCCTATTCAAATACAAAACAAAATCTTCATCTCTTTGGGGATTTGGTGCCAATTTGATGTGGAAATTGGCCCTTTCCTAACTTCTAATGAAAGCCTTGGTGATTTGATGAAGATATGACCCACTTTTGTTTTGAAGTGCGCTCCAAGATGAAAATATGCATAACCTAGATAAGATTGGATAAAGATGGATGAGAATTGCTATGGATTTGAGTATAATAACTTTTCTCAAATTGCACGAATACTAAAATGACGAAAGAGACCTCTTATTTATAGAATGATAGGATGGAGAAATTCCCAAAATGGAGCAATGTGGGACTAACTTTCAACCAATGGCCAAGTGCTACTTGTCAAGATGAGAATGGATGAGGGATGTGCACATTTTGATGAATGCGCCCATAAATGCAATTAGGTGATATTTGAAAATGGTGAAATGACATGTAAGAGGGAAAAGAAATGTCTTAAATGCCACTTGGCTCAAGGAAGAAGGACTTGTAAGGTGAAGTAAATGTTGTGTTGGAAGGACAAAGTCCACTTGGATTTTGAATTCAAATTTGAGGGAATATTCCTCCATTATGCCATGTTGAGGGAAAATAGAGATTTAATAAATGAATTAAATCTATTTTCATGTGCAAGTGGAAAAAGCTAGAGGATGGGACATGGATTAGGATTAAATTAATAAAAGGTTAATTAATTTAATGAAGGATTAGATGATGTGAAAAATTTGACTTAGAGTTATAGGTTAATTTAAGTCAAATATGAGAAGAATGTGATACAAAGATTAATTAAATAAAGATTTTTGATTTATTTAATTAAAGGGAATGAAGTTAGATTAAACTAAATAAGGTTTTGATTTATTTAATTTAATAGGTGGACTTTAGATATTTAATCAAATAAAATGAATTATTTAATTAAATAGGGAAATTAGATCAGATTGCTTGATTTAATTAACAAAGGAGAAAGAATTAATTAGATAAAATGATTTATTTAATTAAGAGAGGAAAATTGATGAATTTAATTAAATAATGGTATTTAATTAAATGGTTAGATTGAAGGGTGATTCAGGATGAAATGGTGTTAGTAGTCGGGATCAAGTATGTCGATATATTTTCCATGTCTACATTTTTCCCCTCTTTGAAGCAAAGTACTCATTGTGTTGATTCAAAGAATAAACTATCTCTATCAAAAGCCAAAATGTTTTGAGTTTAAAATTTACCCCACTATTGCCTTGGTGAAAGAAAGCATGCCAATGTACTACCTCCTCGAGAGATAAGATGAAAAGTGTTATTTTTGGGTGATCTCATGAAAAAAGAGGAGAAAGTGCTCGACAGGTCCAAAAAGGCTCCAGGAGGTCAAAAAATGAGATAAAAAAAAAATGATGCAAAAAAACCCTCAGATGGACAAAAATAGGACTAGGGGTCCAAAACTCTAGTAGGACGATGAAACTAGGTCAGAAAACCCTAATTTTTTAGGTTTAAATAGGCCTTTGGGGGGCACTTCCAATTCATTTATACATTCATCCTTAGGAGATTCTACAATTCTAAGCTCTGACACTTTGATGAGATGGCACAACAACTCCCAATGCACATTTTTGACCAAGTCCGGATGTACCAAAGACTTCCCGGCACTGGACCACTGGTGAGTCAACTTGACCTAAGCTTATTTTCCATTTTTTTGTGTTCATTTAATGATTTCAAAACTAGATCTCTAGGCATGGTAGTTGATTGCATCACTCAAAATTTTAAATTCCACCGCTCAGTGTTTAAACTACACCGCTATTGCAAGATGGACCATTGTGGTGCTATTTGGAGTTTAGGTACTCCAAACTCTAATGCTTTTGTAAAGTGCACCACTGCAGTGGACTTTAAAACTAAGGTTTTAGGTAAACTGTGCCACTATGGCAAAGTGCACCGATGTGGTGTAGTTTGCAAATTTCAAACTACACCGCCTTCACAGGTAGCGATGTTGAGGTGACTTTTCAAATGTTGAGATTAGTTCAAACAAAGATTTTTTGATGAATTTTAACATGTTGAATTTTCCTAATGTAGGAGGAGGGGAGAGAGATCTACTCACATGAGCATAGGTCTTGAGAGATTTTCCAGTATTTGCATGATTTGATTGAGAGGGAGCAGGAGCGCCTAGGAGAGATGGGGCTCTGGTATATCACCTATGCACTGCTCATGTGGACACACCTGGGAATGATGATAGTGCTTGCTGAGAGGTAGCACAATGAGATCTCTTCTTTCCATTTTCTGACTAGTGAGGCCATAGTCATGTTAGAGGATGTGTGGAAGATTTTGAGATTACCCATCCATGGTGAGCAAGTGATCTATGAAAGGGCTACTGGGATGGACGCCTGCTATTTCATCCTAGACATTGATCAAATTATATTTTGCAAGGGGCAGATCGACCTAGAGAACTAGAGGGCAATGGTCTCACCCTACCACTTCATGATTTTTGTGATTATATTAGGCCTTATTGACCTAGATTGGCGAGGTCGATATTTCAGTCCTAGTTGGGGGCTTGCTTGGGAGTAGATTTCCCAATGGCGACTGAAATTTTTTGCATGGGGCCCAATTTTACTAGCCTCTCTTCACAAATACCTTCACGAGTTTTCCTACTTGGATGGTAGAGCACTTGGGGTGGGAGTCATGCTCCTACATATCTCGGCATGGGAGCATATCCCCATGCTTCATCCATGAGTCATTCCTATTTTGATAGAGCTAGATGATCCAGTGGTTAGGCATTACAGAGGGGGTCTTTCTTTCACCCATATAAGAGACCATGAGATTCCTCATTAGAGGAGGGTCCTCGATGACATGTGAGTGTTTCAATGGAGGCCATACCTTGGATAGCCAAGTTGGTTCAATGATGTGCAACAACTATTCTTTTCTTGGAAGGATCACCTCATGCAAGGGAAAGAGCATACTGTGATTGAGATGTACCTACCTAGGAGGGTCCTACAATAGTTTGGTGAGCCACATAATTGACTTGATGATCAGTATGTGGCTATCTTTGTGAGGAAAGTGAGTCAGGGCTCTTGGGGGTGATACATACCTTCCCATGAGGCAGTGGAGAGCTTTAAATAGTTGGTGGCCCAACTATGGCCATATGACTAGGGAGAGGCAAATCTAAGAGTCAAACAGGCCTATAAAGATTGGTTCAGGATGCAACCAAGGCTTATAGTTCTAAGTGTACCATCTACTTGATGGAGAGCCAAAGGTAGGGGGTAGGATGTGGCTAGGGAGGATAGGATTAGGATTAGGGAGGTCATAGGCCACCACTAGTGCACCCAGTATAGGATCAGATAGTTTAGGATCAGTTGATGGGAGAGCAAAGGCAGGAGTCAGATCTGGGGCACCATGATAGGGTCTTGATGCCACCTAGGGATGGGGAGGAGGATCAGCCCCATGCACAAACACCACTACAATCAAATCCTAGGGATGGGTAGATTTTTTAGTTGCAGGCCCAAATACAAGCACTAATAGTGTAGACAGATTAGGCTAGGGCTGAGCAGGGCTAGGTCATTTTGTATAGGTAGGTTGTAGAGTTACAGGTGATAGTAGAGATGGGCAATCAACATTAGCTAGAGGGCATGGCCACCTCCTCCTCTCGGAACACAATATCACTCTGGGCTTATAGAGAGGCCACCCGAGAGGTCAATTACTATAGGATGCACTACCATTAGGCCATGTTGAGAGTAGGACTAGTGCTATATTTTTCATAGAGGACCAGCCACAAGCCGGTAGAGCAGTATAGGGAGAGACCAGGTGGCAAGTGAAGTAGTATTATTTTTGCACCCTTTGGGCTCATTTATTATATCCCTATGGGCCAATTATACCTATAGACCATTACATTGATATGATTTTTTGTATCATGAAAGTGCATACTTTGATGATATATGAGATGATGATTTTGATGCGATATGTTATGTCCTATTTTAGGCATTATGGATGTTTTATCTTCTATATGCTTATGATTCTATATGATGATGCAATGTGATGTATGATGTTATGATGTGATGTAGTGATTGATGAATGGCTGCATTTCTTTATTTCAATATCTTTTCATGCACTTTTATGATGATTATGTATGGATGGTGTAAATGTTAGGCTATGTAATTTCTAAGACTAACAGATCTATATTTATGCAATGTGTGTAATTTCCTCATGTATGATATGCATTTTATGATGTTATGGTGATGATATGATGTTATGATATGATAATGTTTTATGATATGATATGATGGTTATGATATGAAAATGGATGCTTATATGTATTAATGGGATGATGTTTATGCAATGTTATGGTATGAAAATGATATGATGGATGTAAATGATTTTTTATGATATGATGATATCAATGTTTTATGAGATAATGCTATGATAATGATATGATGATGCAGATGTTTTATGGGATGAATGAATTATGTATTGTTTAGAATAAGCAATCTATATGAATGGAAATGCAATATATGTTTCTATATGATATGCTATATGCTATATGCAATATGCAATATGTTGACGGTTTATTGATGTAGGATGGCTGCAATGATATGCAATTGGTATGATATCCAATGTGCAATATGTTGATGGTTTATTGATGTAGGATGGATGTAATTATAATGAATAACTGTCATGATACCATGTTAGCATAAAAAGAAAGAGATAGAAGAAAGCAAGAGATTCCAACAAGACATGAGATGATGATGATGATGATTTTTCTCCAAGGAGTTGGGATTTCAAAAAAGCTAATTACCTTATGTTTGATAACACACATAGGTATGAAGAACCAAGATGATGCTATACTTAGTGTGATGGACTTTGACTCAAAAATTAGATAGGAGTATCCTTGTTCACACCTAACATACATAAACCTTACTAGGATGCACTTCAGGTACTCAAAACATCTCAGACCAAAACATAGGAATGCAAGCCTTCCTATGTGGTCAACAAGATATCTAAAAAACCTTCCATACACACCTAATAAAGCAAGTATTTTCCAAGGTTATATTTCAAAGGAATCCAACAAGAACAATAGATAAAAGATAATGATTGTTACCCCATTCCTATCCCTCTAAATCCTTTTGTTCGAGATATCATCAAGAGGTCCTTGGAATAAGTGCAATAAGATAAATCAATAGATCAAGATAAAGCAAACAAACAAGCTAATGTTCTTCAAGACCACTAGCCAAGACTAAACTATGATGATGCTTGATGTTGATGTCCATTGTAGGAAGGATGCATCCTAGGACATTGATCCGGGGGACAATTTTTTAGTGAAAGTTGAAGTGTTCGCAATGCTCCAGATTTCAGCTCCATCAGAAAGAGAATGACGTCCTGGTTCCAACGCAACTTGAACGGGTCGAAAAGGACTCCGTTTGTGCAAGTTACGGCCAGTCAAACTTCCAGTCAAACTGGCTTCAAGGGCGTCCAGAAGGCGGAAAAAATAATCATCTCAGAAGTCGACGGAAGTAGCGTCATCGCGAAGAGTTCGTCGAAATGATTCCAACGGCGTTCGTTTTGTCGAAATCCGACGTCGTATGCTCGAGATAGAAGCAGTCAAACTTCAGTCAACTTAGAGGGTACTGATGATGACGTCGGCATACTGATGTGGCGGTCCGTACAGTACGGAATCCAACTGGACAAATTCGACCCAACACGTGGCAGGTGACTCAGATCGTATGGACCAATCGGCAAGCGACACGTGTCCTTCCGTACAATACGGCATCACAGTCAGCAACCCACGTGGCAATCCAGTCAGCTTGACACATCATCAGTTCGGGCGAATAGGGGCACGACACGTCATCTCCTTTGTCAGCACTTTCTGTGAATAGTGATTTGACACGTGGCATCAGAGTGGTGGCTTCGGCGAGTAGCAGTGAGCCACGTGGCTCCCAGTCAGTGTACGGGTCACCCTGTCAGCATACACGTCTGCAGATTCTGGCGAGTTACGTTTCGACACGTGTCAGGCCTGCGGAGTTCGGGTTCGGTAAACAGTGCTAAAATTGGTGGATGGATTCGACCCCGCGATCTGCGGGAAAACAACCAACCTCCACTACCGTCGCACCGGCCGAGCTCGGCTTATTATATATTTGGAAAACTTTTGTTTTGTTGTTAAACAATTTGGAATTTGGTGATAATGCGTGGCCGGCGGGGTTGGAACCGCCGACCACTGTCTCAACTAAAAGGTTTAACAACCGGTAGACCACGCAATATGTTAGACTATAATATGGCCACAGTTTGGTTTTGTTATGTATTTTTAAGCCGAATCCATTAGAAATGGCTTTTAAGCCACAAAAATGTAAAACTACCTCCAACAATCAAAACCAACAAACTAAATGGAGCTATCAGAGGATGATACGAACTGATAGAGGGAGATATGCATTTATTTTGGTTGTTAGGCCTAATTAGGCAAACTTTTTGTATAAAAGGAGGGGTATAGGCCTTGATTTTCCAAGTCCAGGTGGAGAACGAGAGAATGCTCGAGAGATGATTTGCATTGTTCCTGTATATCGAAGTAATGCTGTGCTTTTGATGTGCTTGAAGGGGATGATGCTGCCTCAATTGTAACTGATTTTTGGAGCTAATCGGATCGGTCCTCCATTGGAGAGGGACCCGGAGACGTAGTCCTTAGGGACAAACTCCGTTATCAATTGGTTGCGTCTCTCTATTCTTCTCTCTTTTCTTTCTCAGTTTATCTTGGCATTTATTTAATTATGTTATGTTCATTATTTCATTTGAGCATTTAATTTGTAATCATTTAAATTAAATGTTGTAATAATCGATCTTTTACGTTAAGCATTCTGTAAGCAATAAGTCCTAGATCCTAAATAGATCAGACATGACAATATCAAATGATTTGATATGGGACTAATTGGATGATAGGCTATTGACACAAAGAGCTACCAAACTTGTTTACGTACTAACCTAAACCTTAGACTTTGATGTTTTGAGTTTTCACTTTTAACCTGCGAGGCTTGTTTCCAACTATTTCACCAAAGGTTGAGAATGATGATTATTTATTGTGAGTGATGTTTATTGTGGGTTAAAGTGAGATGGGGATGGTTTTTTTCAAATATTTGGATGTTTTTGATGTTTTAAAATGTTTTGAGGTTGTTTTTTAGATTTTTCAAATGTTTGATTTTCAATTTTTCAATTTTTTTAGGGTTTTACAAAATTTTAACCAAAAGACTAACTTGAGGACCTATCCTAGGGGCCTCAGGGGTTGATCAATAGATTAGCCTTGCCTATGTTATACATGCAAAAACCATGTAGTTCGATTGACATAGACTCGATTATTGATGAGATGTGAACAAATGGATTGTCAGTTTATTATGATAAAATCCTAGAGGATTTCCCTAACTATCTTGGGGGATGATCCAAGATCAACCTTGCCTATGTTCAAGGCTCAAAGACCCATAGTTCAACAAGATGACTTTTTTTTTGACCTTTTGACTTTTTGACCTATTTTTGGGATTTTGATATGATTGGATGTTTTGGATTTTCTGATTTTATGATTTTTTTGGATTATTTTGATTTTTTTATGTTTTTGTATTTTCTGATTTTAGGATCTCAAGAACATAAATTCCCCTAGCATGGTGCAATAGACTACTTCGATAAGGTAGGACAAACTGACCTTGAGAATGGACTGAGTAGTACTAGGAGGGACCATGACACGAACATAGGACCAAGCTATGATGCATATTCCAAATGGATGGGTGGTGGATGATGGAAATGTGATGAATGGATAATTTGGACCAAGCTGTGAAGATCCTAGTGGATGGAAAGTGCTTATCTACACAAGGTTCCTGTTTGCTAGGTTTTCACCAAGGTACTTGCCCAAAGTGTCACTAAAGTGGTTTCCACTAGAGGATGATTTTTCTCTTTACTATTTTTTGTTCCTTTTTTATTTTTTTGATTCTTTTGTTGTCACCAAGACAACTGTTTGGTAGGTTTTCACCAAGATGACCATTTTTTTAGGACATTTTCTAGTTTTTTTTATTTTTTCTAGTTTTATACCTTGAAAGATTTAGGCATAATTTTTTTTGAGATGGGAGTTATTCATGGGCTCCTATAGAGGCTGACCTTCTAGTGTTGACAACTGATATGCCCCTAAATTATAGCTTGTTGTGATGACAAATGGTTCCAAATAGTTAGGTTCAAATTTTCAATTGTTGTTTGGATTTGGGTCGTTCTTATGATTCTCCTTTAGTACCAATTCTCCAACTTGGAAAGTCTTCCTTATAATCTTTTTGTTATAGCTCCTCTTGAGTCTATTTTGATAGACTTTCAAATGGTTCAAAGCTTCTATATGTCACTCATCCAATAGATCCAGCTCATTCAATCTTGATACTCAGTATTCTTCATCCGTGATGAGGTTTTGTAGTGATGTTCTTAATGACAGAAGCTCAATCTCGATGGGTAATACTGCCTCTAATCCATAGACCAGGGAAAAGGGAGTGGTACCTATTGGTGTGCAAATGCTAGTTTGATAGGCCCAAAGGGTGGGATTTAGTTGGAGATACCAGTCACGACTTGCATGATCGACTATCTTTTTGAGGATTTTTAGAATGGTTTTATTGGTGGCTTCTTCTTGGCCATTGCCTTGGGGATAATATGGAGTGGAAAAGCAATGTTGGATTTTGAATTTTTCACATAAGTCATAGACCTCCTAATTCTTGAAAGGTGTCCCATTAACTAAGATACTAGCTTGGGGAACACCATATCAACATATGAGATAGTTTAGGATGAACTTAGATGTTTGCTTTCCAGTGATATATTTCATGGGGATGGCTTCCTCGCACTTGGTAAAGTACTTAGTGGTGGTTATAATGAACTTGTGGCCATTGGATGAGGTTGGATTGATTTTCCTAATGAGATCAAGCCCCCATTGCAAAAAGGGCTATGGTGTGATGATGGGATGAAGTTTTTGAGCTGGAGTATGGATGAGGTCCCCATCCTGCTGACATTGTAGGTACCTTTTGACATAGTCATGTGCTTCTCTTTCCATTATAGGCCAATAATACCCCATTCTCAGCAATTTCTTGGCTAGGATCATTGCACTCGAGTGTGAACCACAAATACCATTATGCACCTTAGTTAATGCAGTTAATGCCTCCTCAACATTTAGGCAGTGTAATAAGGTTCCCTCTATACTCCTACAATAAAGGGTGTTTCCTAGGATGAAAAATAAGTATACTTTCTTGATAAAGGTTTGCTTTAGGCTTGAGGGTAAGTCAATAGGTAGGAACCCCATTCGTAGGTATGTATAAATGCCATGGTACCAAGGATCACTAGGACCAATGATTTCACACACAAATTCTGACTTGAGTGCCTCAAATGTGGGCATGAGAAATCGCTCTACCAAGAATTCATGTTTTGGGATGTTGCGAGGGATGTCTAGTAAGGATCTAATTGTTGCCATGGCATGTGTTGCTCTGTTGTTAGCTCTCCGAATCTGCTCAAATGTGATATCAATGAATGATTCTTTGAGGCTCTCTACCAAATTTTTGTATGGAGTCAGCTTATCATCCTTAGTCTAGTATTCATCATTCACTTGATTTATTATCAACTAGGAGTCTCCATATACTTTGAAGGTCATGATGTTCCATTGCACTGCTATTTTGAGAACTATGGTTAAAGCTTCATACTCTGCAATGTTTTTATTGCAAGGGAATGTTAGTATGGTCTAGGTATACAATCCCCCTATGGGGTGATGAAGAAAACACTGGCTCCTAATCCATGTTCTGTGTATGAGCCATCAAAGTAGAGTTTCTTATGCTAAGATTGAAGATGGATTCATCTAGAAGCTCTGATATGAGTGGATTCTCTAAATAAATGGGTGCTTCGACGAGCTGATTTGTGATGACTTGGCCTTTGATTGCTTTTCGCTCCACATATTCAATGTCATACTCTAATAGTATCATGACCCATTTAGCTATCCTTCTGGTGAGCATTTCCTTTGATATTACGTACTTCAGGGGATCAATTTTGGTGACGAGTTTAATTTTGTGTGCCAATATGTAATTTCTAAATTTCTATGAAGCAAACAATACTGCTAGACATGTTTTTTTGATGAATGAGTTGTTTAACTCATGCCCAACCATTATGCAACTAATATAATAAATGGCCCTCTATCCCATTTTCATCATGTTGAGCTAGAAGAGCACCAAGAGCTACTATTGTTGCTGACACATAGAGGATCAATGGCTTTCTTGGGATCAGTGGCATGAGGAATGGAGGTTTGAGTAGATATTCTTTGATCTTATTGAAGGCTTCCTCACACTTTTCATCCCATTTGTATGCTACTCCCTTGTGAAGTAGGTGAGAATATTGGTTCTACTTGTCTGCCAGTTGTGCTATGAATCTGCAAATGGATTGAAGCCTACCTTCAAGGCCTCTCAATTGTTTCAAAGGTTTGGGTGCTTCCATCTCAAGTATTTCTTTTACCTTTGTACGATCTATTTCAATACCCCTCATTGACACTATGTATTCCAAAAAATTTCTTGACTGTATACCAAAGACACACTTCTTTGGATTTAAGCAAACCTTGTACTCCTCTAGCCTATCAAAAAAATCACTCAAGGTTGCTATGTGATCTCTCCTCTTTTTGGATTTTTCTAGTATGTCATCAACATAATCTTTGACATTCTTGTGGATCATGTCATGGAAGATTAATGTCATGGCTCTTTGGTAGGTGGCCCCAACATTCTTTAGGCTGAATGGCATCATGTTCCAATAGTAAGTCCCCCATGGACAAGTGAAGGCCATTTTGTGTTGCTCTTCTTTAGAAATCATTATTTGGTTGTACCTAGAGAAACCATCCATTAACAAAATAATTTCATGTTTTTTTTTCATGTCTAATATCATGTCAATGTTAGGCAATGGGAAATCATCTTTAGGACATGTTTTGTTTAGGCCTCTAGAATCCACATAAATTTGGATTCCTCCATCAAGCTTTGAGATAGGAACCAAATTTGACAACCATTATGGATAGTCAATTGGTCATATAAATCCTACATCCGGTAGCTTTTTTAATTCCATCTTGACCAATAGAGCAATCTAAGGGTGCATTTTCCTTAGTTTTTGTCTAACAGGGTTTGCTTTAGTGTATACTACTAGGTGATGAACTATAACTTCTAGATCGAGCCCTGGCATGTCTGCATAGCTCCATGCAAATTTTACTTGTCTCTCTTTCAAGAAGGCTGCTAGGATTTCTTGTTCTTCTGATAATAATGACTCTGCATAGAATGTGATGTGTGGTGTCTGCTCTATTCCTAGATTAACTGGATTGCATTTTTTTGCTAGGATTAATAATTTTTCCTAATGAATAGCTCTATGAGGAAGATTGAATCTCCCATCCCCAGGAACCTTAAAGAGGTTTTCACCATTAGATGCATCCTCTCTTTTTACTATTTTTGGGTTAGAGAGTGCCACAGTGTGGTTTTCACTAAGGACCTAGAGATTATTCTTAGTTTTTTGCTTTTGCAACTGAGAGATTCAATCATTTCCCCATAATATGCTTGTGTGTCCAACTTGATAATGAATCTTGATTTGTGATCCCTATATGGAATATTCTCCCACAATCCCATGAATTCTAAGAACACTTCATCTTTTTTTGAATGTGTCAAGAATTGGTAGTCCTTGTTGGTCATAATTGATAAGTTGTGGGTAGACTAGACAAATTTCATGGTATTGGTTTTCAGGCTCATAGGATAAGGTGCTAATCATGAGTAAGGAGGTATCATAAAAAAGCATTGGAAAATTAGTTATGGCATCCTTGTCACTACTACATACATCAGTTATATCAAAGGTGAAGTTGTATATGACATGACCAATGGATATAGGTAGACTAAGGGAAGTTACTAATTGCTGAGGAGGATTTTTGACCTTTCTAACTAAAGGACTTTAGCCACGTATGGTTATACTAAGAGGAGTACATATAAGGCCAATAGGTTTTAGTCACATCTCTAGAATAATAGGTATTAGAAGCCCATTTCCATTTTGGCCAAGATTTTTGTTTCTATCATAACCCATTGCGAGCATCATTTGTAAACCTTTGCTGCTATCATCCATTGGTAGATCGATTGTTGGGCTATTATTTTGATACAAGAGATGAGATGGGTCCTCCTCTATTACTTCTTGACCAAGATCTCCCCAAGTTTTGAAGTTGGAATATCCAAGCGTGGATTTTTGGGATGTGGAGGCTTCATTTGATTGCGGTATTCCTCTTGTCCTGGGAGATTGTGGTAACTCTCCTACCACAAAGGCATTCTTTGGGATTCTATAATTTCAACATTCATTGTCCTAGATAATAATATTGGTGCTAGAGATGATTGGAATGGCGGGGATGGTAGGTTTCCCTATCACAAAAGTGGACACGAGAGTGGTTGGATCAATGTATGGCTTAGATGGGCCTTCATCATTTTTAGGCACTTCAAGAATTTTATAGTATTTGGCTTCTAGATTCTTGCAATAAGAGAATGGTTCAGGATCCCTATGGATTGTGACCTCTTGGCCTTGATATGTGAATTTGACACATTGATGAAAGGTTGATGCCACTTCTTGCATCCCATGAATCCATGGACATCCCAAGAGAATATTATATGGTAAATCAAGGTCTAAGACCTGATAGGTGGTTTCCATTATTGTTGGTCCTACTTGGATGGGGAGTTGGATAGTGCCTCATGACACTCTCTCTTGATCAGCATATGCTCTGATTGTAATGCCCTTGACTTTGTATATAATATCTTTAGAGATTCCTAGATTCTTTATTAGTTTAAGGGAACAAATGTTCAACCCTGCACCTCCATCCACCAAAACCCTCTTGACCTTGTACTTATATACCAGGACTTCTAGATGGAGTGCATGATTATGAGGTGGTTGGGTAGGGAAGTCTTGATGGGAGAATTTAAGGAGGTTTGGGTTAATGATATTTCTGACCATAGCTTGGAATTTTTCTGCATCAAGATTTGCAAAGACGGTGGATGAGGCTAATGCTTCTTCAAGGATTTTCTTGTGGGTGGATGAAATTTTTAGCAACTATATGATGGATATTTGTGTTGGGGTTCTTCAGCTGATCAAGGACATTATAGCCATTGGGGATAGATCTTGGGTTGGAAGTGGATGCTTTGTTAGGCTGTGATGACCCTGCAATGGTAATTTTGTAGCCTCTTGTGGTGACTCCACAATCAACATGGGCTCCTTTGATAGTGATAGTGGCGCAATACTCATCCAAGGATGCAATGACATGGTTGTATACATGATTGATGCTTTTGAATTTTCCCTTCCCCTTGTCATTGTTATTGTTGCCTTTTTTGTTATGGTTTGCCATTGGATTCATGTATATTTTGAGGTTCTAATTTCCAACTGGCTGCTCCACATTTATGATTTTTTGATCAACGAGATATTGGACTAGGTTCTTCAACCTCATGCAGTTGTTAGTGGTATGTCCTTTGATTTTGTGAAAGTCACAAAGCTAGTTTTTATTATACCAAGGTGGTTTCACATCTAGTTCCTGATAATTCTCATTGGTGGGAGCCTTGATGAGGTTTTCATTTATCAATGTCTTCATGATAACCTCGAGTGGTTCCCCAAGGGAAGTGTACTTCCACTTGGGGCAGTTCTTGTTTTGTTGGGGTGGCCCCCTTTGGTTATTGACATTGTTGATGGTCTGATTCTTTGGCTATTGAGTTATTATGTTGGCTTGGTGATTGTTTTGATGGTGATTTTGAGGTTGTTGTTGTGGTGTGGGTGTGTTTTGTTGAGGAACACTGATGACAACTTTGGCATCGAGAACACCATCGTTGGTAATGTTTTTGTTTCTTTCCCACGTGTGAGGTTTGTCATTATAGCTTGAAGATGGGTGGTTCCTTTGTTGATCAGGATATGTTTGTGTCATTGGTTGTGTAGCAAGGTCTTGTTCAATGTTGAGGACCTTGGAGATCAACTAATCATATGTAGTAATCCCTTGGACTTTGAGATGGAAATCCAAGGTGTTGTTGAGGTTGTAGATGATGGTGCACACTTGTTGTTCCTCAGGCATGACGCATTTTCTCTTATTGGCCCTAGATTACCATCATTGTAGGAATGAAGCAAATGATTCATTATTTCCTTGTTTCAGAGCTGATAGTTCCTCTAGACTGGCATCCATCACAATATTGAATGCATAATTTTTGATGAATGCATCTATGATTTCTTGGAACTTTTTGATGCCTAGAGGGAGGTGAGAGAACCAGTCCATGGATTGGCCTACCAAACTTCTAGGAAACAACTACATCAAATAGGTATCATCATATGCAACTTCCATGCAATGAACCTGAAACTCCCTGATGTTATCTTTAGGGTTTCCCATTGCACGGTATTTGTCAAATTTTTGGATCTCAAATCCCTTAGGTAATGGTTTCATTACAAGGCTCCTATCAAATGGATAAAGACACAAGTTGTTGGGTGTTTTTGTTGTTCGCCCTAATTGAAGATCAAGCACTTTTTGCGAGAGAAAATTGATTTGTGCCATTACATCATTTTGTGGATCAAGGGGTGGAATGAAAGTGTTTTGAGGTGGTTCAATTGTTGGTTGGATGGTGTTTATATGTGTTGCTGCACTAAATATGTTTGTAATTGTTGTTGTACTAACAATGCTTGTTGTTGGTCCCATTGTTGTTGTGCTATTAAGGCTTGTTATTGAGCTTGTTGTTGCTATAGAGTCAACAATGCTTTTTGTTGAGCTACTAATTGGGTTGCTTCTTGCTATTCTTGATATTGCTTCAGTGCTTGTTGATATGCTTGTTGTTGTGTTGCTTGTTGTTGTGTTAGATACTATGCTTGTGCTTGTTCTTGTGCTTGTTCTTGGGCTTGGGCTTGCGCTTGCACTTGAGCTTGAGCCTGAGCTTGAGCTTGAGCTTATGCCTGTGCAATTTTTGCTTGTGCTTAAGCTTGTGTTTGTGCCTGTGCAGCTTGTGCTTATGCTTGAGCTTGTGATTGTGCATGTATAACTTTTTTTTATTGTTGTTGCAATAATATTTGGGATTGAGCAGCTTATTGTGCTTGTTGCAATTGTCGTGCTTGTAATGTAGCTTGGGAAGCTTGAGCAACTTGTGTGGCTTGAGTGACTTGTTGCATAGCTAGTTGCGTGACTTGTTGCTTTTGCACTTGCTAGAGTGTCATTTGATAGGTAGCTTGCTAAGCTGATTGCAACACAATACTGTATTGGTTTGATGTGTTCATGCTTGGTGGTGGTGGTGGTGGAGGTGGGTTCAAAATGGTGCTTGTTGTGGTGACAAGAGGCACCATGGTAGTGGATTGTGCGATTGATATGCTTGGTCCTTGAGAGACCATGTTTTGAGGGGTGATAGATGAGGTGTTGTTTTTTTGTGATATGGGGGTAGTTTCCATCTGTTGTCATGACATCAATGACAAGAGGGGAGGATTTGGTATGATGCCTTGATTGATGGTTGGGGGAGTGTTTTGAATGAGTGGTAGAATCAGTGGTAGCTCCAAACCAAGAGGTGAGATGGATGTTAATGGCAAGGGTGGGAGTTGTGGGAAAGTGAGTGGTAAGCTCCCTTGAGGAAATGATGATGGTGCTGGATCGAAAATTCCCCCTAGTCCAAATAGGTCACCCTCTCCTTTGAGGTCGTGGGGAGAGAGGTTTATGGTGTTGCATTAAATGATGATGATGATGGATCATTATGAAAGGTGAGGAGGACATATGGATGTGATGGATTTTGGGGGATCGTTTGTCCCAAGATAGTGTTTGCATCCAAATATTTATTTTTTAAATCGGGTCTATTTGTAATGCATTGAGAAATGCACTCCCTTTGTTAACGATCAATTGAGTTGGGGCAATTGATGATGTGATTTGGGGGATGGGTTGAGTGATATTTTGAAATTGGGATTTTGATGTGATGGGGGGGCATGGATGATATGGGAAGTGTGAATGAAGTTAAAGGTGGTTCCACAATAGTGCTCATGTCATAATCCAAACAGAGTTTAGTCCCTCATTTTAATAGTTCGAGCATGTATTGTTGAGGATGGAGTTTCGTCATGATGTTAACAATCCTACTATTTTTAGGATTTTGAACCATCTCATTGATCTCATCTTGGGTCATACTATGATGGTTTTTTTGTGAGGTATTAAACTTTTCCATCCTCTTGATGGTCTTGAGGGAGTGAAATATTGGTTGTAGGATTTCTTGATCCAACAAGATTCATGTCAGTGTTGGTTTGACTAAGATCACTTGAGGTTGATGTTTTTTTGTGGGCTTCCATGTCCTTATCTTGAAATCTAGTTTACACCATAAAATAAGGATCAATTTTTCAAGAATATGAGAGATGAACCTCTAATTCTTTAGAATAATATATCCTTAGGTACAAGAAGAGAAATTTTTAGGATGATAATGATATGGATGTAAGATGGATGTTTGATGGATGATTGGAACTCTTGAGAAAATATTAAAGGGTATGTTAAACTTTAGGACTTGATTTTGATGTTTGCTTTGGGATTGATTTGATTTGGATTTTGATTTTGATGGTGAACTCATAAAATCTAAGAGGTTGGATGTTTTCCTAGAGTATATTTTGTTCAAAAGATGCTAATTTTTCTAGGTGTGAGAAGAAGGATTGATCTAAGCACACCTATCCAAACAAGATGATTTTGATTGGTTTTATTTTGATTTTGGATAATGAACTCCTAAATCCCAAGATGTTAGATGTTATCAAGGGATGAATTTGTTCACAAGATTTGATAATTTGACTAAAAATGTGGAGAAGGATGCATCTACACACATCTAATCAAACAAGATGATTTTGTATTGGTTTCAAATGATTTTCCCAAAGTTTAACATGAAGGATTTTACCAATATTTTCAAAGAGTTGATGATGAGATGATTTTGGTTTTGATGTTTGAAGATGGATGAAGGTTTGATTTTGATCCTATGTTTACCTAAAAAATACACTTGCTTACTAGACCTTGGTTTTGAAGAACATTCTTTTCTCTAAACAAGATGCTCAAACTCCCTAAAAATATTTGGGTTTTGACAATAATAGAATGAATACAAACTAGGATTTTTTCTTGAACCTTTCTTGTAGAAGTTAAAAAGAAATCTTCATCTAAATTCATATAGCGTTGAGAGACGCTTTTGGTGATCTTTTATACTAAGATATTTTACCTTTGGTTTCTTTTTCTTGATCTTGCATGAAATAATTTGGAACACATGTGTGGGATTCAATTGTTTTTAGTCTTTTCTTAATGAATTCATTTTACCAAAAACACTTTTTGATTAGTTTTTGAAACTAGATGTCTAATGTTTTAATTTCTTCTCATCCATAAAGTGTATTATGTGAAAATCAGAGAAATCAAAGCAAGAGTTACCTAATGTTTACTTTAGTAGTAGAAAATTGAGATAAATTCAAGTGCATAGAAACCTCTAAGGATATGAATCCCAAGGGTAAGCAAGGGAATGAAAATTATTTCAAGGATAGTTGCTTCTCCTAAATGGTTTAAGATTTTATGCTCATGTTAAATGTTTGTTTTCCAATATTTTTGATCAAGAAATGTGTTTTGCAACCAAGAAAAATTACAACCCTATGGATATTTGAGACAATATTTGTTGAGTCCCCACTTGGACAAGTCCAACTACACTTACTTTCAGTAGATGGTTAGATGCTTGACCCCACTGGCACCCGTCCACGACTCAACACTTCTTTCGGGGCAGCCAAGAATCAATACCCATGAATCTCCCATGGCATACCTTCCATCTCAACTAAAATTCATAAAAGTGTGGGGTGGATTTAGAATGACCATTCTTGCACCAACAAATAGATAGGGATTTTGGCCTTTCTACACAAGGGTTTTAATTCATACTTTCTATTCATGGAGATTGACCCATACGGTGAGAGACCATTGCTTCCCTTCTCATCAAGAACAACTGCGTGATATTGGCTTTTGTTTCAATACCCACTTTTATATCTTGGCTAGAAAAACACTTGGATTTAGTGTGTTACTGATTGGGTTGTTCCCTTGGGTGAGTACTTTTCCCCAAGGTAGGCCCTCTAAGATAAACAATAGGAAGAAAACATATATGTAGTTTGATTAACCTTCATTTAGAAACAAAGGAAGAACACACACAATATGTTCCACTCACACTTGCAAGATGTTTTGTTCAATTTTAGACCCAAAATGAAGTGTGGAGGCAATCACTTTATCTCAACTTAAGACCACCTTTTGATTCTCAAGATCACTGTGAGGCGCAAGAGAAGTGCATATGTCTTTTCAATGGTGTTAATTTGAGTAATAAATCACAAAATAAAGTAGCACATGTTCTTTTTAAGACACAAAGAAAAAAGTGAATTCTTCTTATAGCACCAAAGGAAATGTGAAGATTTCCTTGTTCAATTGTTAAATCCAAAAAACCAACTCTAGTAAGTTTGTGTCCTAAAGTTCATTTTAAGCCCTTTTGTAACAAGAAATTGAAGTGTTCATTTTAGAGCCCAAATGGAAAATTAGTAGGTCTTAAGCATGAAAGATAACAAGATTTATTAAGAGAAAAAAGTGAGTTCTCTTAGAGTGGTAAGAAAACACTAAAGTGTTCAAAAACACTTGGTATCATGAAAGAATGATATCATCATGCCTCTTTTATTCTTTATTTCTAATCAAGCCAACCTACAAGAAAAGCAATCAAATATGCAAAAAAAAAGGTCAAGAGGTCAAAGAATAATCTAAATGATAAAAATTTGAAAAAAATCACATGTCATAAAACTAATTTTCACATTTTACTTCCCTACAGTGGTGGAACTTGTGAAGATTGTGCAATTTAAAATTTTCAAAAATGCTATATAGCACTGCTTATAGTCAACATCACTCTATAGCAAGGAAAAAGAACATGAAGGCATTGCTATTTCAACTAGCAATGGAGTTTGAAGTTTAGAAAGATTCCAGTGGGTGAAAATGGCTCAACGACACCATTTGAGATTTTGAATTATGGGTGAGAAACATATAGCATCGGAGTTTGGAATTTGTAGTGGTGCAATATAGTGACAATAGAATCACAATGGTTCTAAACCGTGATGCTTATTTTCCAATAGTGGAGTTCCCTGTAGACACAAAAACAACAAAAAAGCATAGAATTTGGTGAAAAAAAGGTGATTAGAACTTCTGGTAAGCCCTCCTTCTAGTGCCAAAATGTGAACCAAGATTTCAAACCTACATAAATATAAGAAACAAACACCATATTAGATCAAATTCAATTTAGTATAATGATTCCCCAAGAAATCCATTTGAATTGCAAAGGAAAATCAATGAAATGAGGAACATAAATAAGCATAAACCAAAGACGTTAAATCCTATTCAAATACAAAGCAAACTCTTAATCTCTTGGGGGAGTTGGTGCCAATCTGATGTGGAAATTGGCCCTTTCCCAACTCCTAATGAAAGCCTTGGTGATTTGATGAAGACATGACCCACTTTGTTGAGGATTGAACTATGCTCCAAGATGAAAATTTGCATAACCTAGATAAGATTGGATAAAGATGGATGAGAATTGCTATCATGGATTTGAGTATAATAACTTTTCTCAAATTATGGATGTTAAAACGAGGAAAGAGACCTCTTATTTATAGAATGATAGGATGGAGAATTTCCAAAAATGAAGCAATGTGGGAATAACTTTCAACCAATGGACAAGTGCCACTTGTGAAGATGAGAATGGATGAGGGATGTGCACATTTTGATGAATGTGCCCATAAATGCAATTAGGTGATATTTGAAAATAGTGAAATGACATGTAAGAGGGAAAAGAAATGCCTTAAATGCCACTTCGCTCAAGGAAAAAGGACTTGTTAGGTGATGTAAATGCCTTGTTGGAAGGAGAAATTCCACTTGGATTTTGAATTCAAATTTGAGGGAATATTCCTCCATTATGCCATGTTGAGGGAAAGTAGAGATTTAATAAATTCGATTAAATATTTTTTTATGTGCAAGTGGCAAAAGCTAGAGGATAGGACATGGATTAGGATTAAATTAATCAAAGGTTAATTAATTTAATGAAGGATTAGATGATGTGACAAATTTGACTTAGATTTATAGGTTAATTTAAATCAAATATGAGAAGAATGTGATACAAATATTAATTAAATAAATATTTTTGATTTATTTAATTAAAGGGGATGAAGTTAGATTAAACTAAATAAGGTTTTAATTTATTTAATTTAATAGGCGAACTTTAGAGATTTAATCAAATAAAATGAATTATTTAATTAAATAGGGAAATTAGATCAGATTGGTTGATTTAATTAACAAGGGAGAAATACTTAATTAGATAAAATGATTTATTTAATTAAGAGAGTAAAATTGATGAATTTAATCTAATAAGGGTTTTCAATTAAATGGTTAGACTGAAGGGTGATTCAGGATGAAATGGTGTTAGTAGTCAGAATCAAGTATGTCGGTATATTTTCCATGTCTACAGGATGAAATGAAAATTTTCAAATTTCAAACAAAGTAATTTTCTGATTACACTATGTAACAGGCTGAAAAATAAAATTTGCAAATGAAAATTTTAAATTTGAACAATGCATGAAACGAGTTATTTTATGCTAAGTATCATGAAATGCATGCTACAAAAATGCAACTGACTGATATATACAAGTGAAGGCACCAAACATAAGCCTAAAAATAAAATTTTGAGTTCTGTAAAATGTTGTTTCAGGGATTAGAAGGGACTGATTCGCCCAGGTTGGTGAATGAGTCCCAATATGAACTATTTTCATAATTTTCAAAAAATTTTGAATTATTTTGATGCTTTTGGAGTGCTATGATGTAGACCTGAGTGAAAAATGTAGATTTTTAGAACTGTTCAATGATGAAAGATGCAAAAATGCAACGTATTATGCACTTTTATTCATGCAAAAAAAATGAATCTCTAGAATGCAAGCTAAGTAATGCAAAATGCAATTTAAGCAACTCTAGGATGATTAATGGACTCCAAATCAGAAAAGAGGGTATTCCAAAAATTCAGGTTCACCAAAATGAAAATAATTTTTAGCACATACTTGTTTTCTATCACTCCTAGGCTTTTTCACCTAAAGGAGAAAGATGGTACAAAAATGCTTATGTTACTTTAAAAGTTGTGTTGTAGAAAAAAGTACCCTTTGCTTGATATGGGGATAATTCATGATTAAATGGACTTAATGAATTCTTGACCTAGGTGATGTGAGGCATTTTATGCATCCACACTAGGTCTTGGACCTTTGCAAACTAAATAAAGTACATTTAATGATGTCTTGTGAAGTGTTGTAACATATTTTTACACTTTTCTAGACTCTTCTCATTATAATTCATCTAAAAATCACCTTTCATAACTAAAAAATCCCTATTTCGAAGTGTTGTAAAGGCTTGTAACAAGCTTTCACACTCTTCTAGGATTATTTTCACTATTTACACCCTTCTCATGCTTTATTTGGTCTCTTTATGCCCTCATACGTTGTACTTAGGTGTATTTTTCAATGTTATCCTGATAAATAACATTAAATACAACATTTTTCTCAAAGCTTGTTTTTAGGTCATAGGTGGGACCCATTCGCCATGGGTGGCGAATGAGTCCCCCTTTGCCCCAAATTTAAAATATTTCAAATTTCCTTCCAGAATTTTATTCAAAATCACTTGATATCAGCCTGCAATGAGGTATGAATGGATACTAAGGCACAAGAATTGTATAAATATGTTTTTTTCACATCATTTTCACATCTTCTCTATCTCTAATCAATTAATTCATCCATTCTTCATCATTCATAATCTAGCTTCTCAAACAAGCTAGGTTTTTCACATCACAAGTAATTCATTAAGCTTCCTAAGACATTCAAGGGCAGATTCTACATGTTACGTTGTAGACTTTCAAGATCAAACATCATGGAAAGAGTTAGATCTCTTGGAAGCTTCGGAATCATTAAAGATAAAATTGCAAGATTGTTAAAGCTCTCTCTTCATTAAACAAGTCAAAGAATCAACAAAAAATCATTTTCAGACCTAAATCTGACAGTTTCAGAAGCATACATCTATAAGAAGTAGAAGTGTAGATCTAGCTCCACAAAATCTACTCTATAATTTTTAGATTCTTGTAGGTGGAATAATTTTCCACCCATGGTGAATGAGTCCCACTTGTAGGCCTGAAAAGTTGATTTTGTCAAATTTCATCTTCCGACAGTCAAAAACCTATTCCTAGAAGTTTTCATCAAGAGGACTAATTTTTTGTGCATGGAAAATCAGTCCCAGTGGCCATCAATGGTGATTTTTGAGACATTCTAGAATCTTCCATTAACAATAGTCTATCACTAGGTTCACTTTGTTCAGTTTCATCAAATTTTGCTATCATTTATTTAGGTTTCTAGTTCATATTTTCAATCAACATTGTGTTTTCTAGAATTTTGCATTAGATTAGTTTAAAAGTCACTTATTTTCATTTGTAAGCATTCAAACACATCCACACACACTTCACATCCATTTCCTATCCATCCTTATATTAATCTTGAATTAAACATTGTGCATTTTGAACCCTATTCCTTCTCTTTGAGGTGAAAAACCCTAGAAGGGTAAGTGTCCAATAGGGCACCAAAATCCTTCATTTCATTTTGGTGAATTTTCTATTTGAATTCCTCCTTTTCTGATTTTGGAGTGTATTAATCTTCTTAGATTAGCTTGCATTCTAGGATTTCAATTTTTCATGGGTAAAAGTGCATAATAGGTTGCATTTTTGCATTTTCATCATTAAATAGCTCTGAAATTTTTCATTTTTCATTTAGACTTGCATCATGGCAGCCATAACGCATTAAAATCAGTTATAAAATTTCTGAAAATTTTGAAAATAGTCCATACTAGGACTCATTCACCACCCTAGGAAAATCAATCCCTGTTGGCCCTTGAAACAACATTTTACAGAATTTAGAACCTTGTTTTTTTGGCCTCTGTTTGATACCTTAAGTTGTATATATTAGTCACTTGCATTTCTGTAGCATGCATTTTGATCAAACTTACCTCAATTAGCTCATTTCATGCATCATTTCATTTCACTTTTTGCACTCACCACATTTCATTTTCAAATTAATGCATTGTGTAAACAGAAACTTAACATAATTCTAATCTGAAAATTGCATTTCATAGCACTTTCCTCTATTTCAATATGTTTTCTTTCAAAATATGTGCTATGGAATTCATTAAATATGGATTTTACAATATTATCCCCTCTTCTGAGTGTGCTTTTATGAAACATAAACAATCCATTAGTTCAATCCTGAATCCTACATTTCCCATTGGTGAGAATGGAAATGTAGATAATCTTTACACACATACTTGTTCTTCTTCCAATACCTCTCCTATTAGTGATGAAGGTATCTCGGTGAAGGAAGTTACAATCCTTGAAAGTATTGATTGTTCCTCTCCTTATTCCCCTTTGGATGAATTTATACAAGAAGAACATGTGATCATAAAGATATTCCTCAACATCACCTTACCAAATCTTCATAGTCATGAGTCCAATTAATTTTGTTTGTCTCCTAATATCCTTCCTTGATGTTTAGAGGATAGGTTGGTACTAGAAGACACTCCTATTAAAAATCATGACACCCTTTATCTTCCATTCCCTCATGTCCCTATATTATGGGAAGATCTCTTTACAAATCATAGTGGTCCTTCTCTTGATGCCTCCTCCACTTGTGATGAAGCTACTTCCCAAACCTCAAACTTGGACAAACATGTTACAAGCTCTCTTTGTAGGGTAGATAATATGGAATAAGAGAATGAGACCTTACTGACAATGGAAGTTCAAATAACATCATCTCCTCCTAATACCATCCTTGATCATTGCCCTATTGGAAAAGAAGTTATTGTGCAAGAACCAAGCCCTCTTTGTCAACCACATATGCCTTGTTTTTCTCCTTAGAACTCTCCTCCTAGGGAGAAAATCATTGCCTTGGAATATGACAAACAAGTTGTTCTTGATTGTCCTTACATAGAGATATATCGTGGCAAGTCTACTGAGGATATGAATGCACCAATTTTTATTCAACTCCCTTTGTTCAATGAGCCTCATACATATCCCATAGGACATCTTAACAATCCTTCCATCCTCTACCCATATTCATTCAATCTCACACCACATCCTTCTCAATCATCCCTCCTACCTAATGGCTTTGAATTTCATCCTTCTCATAACATTGAACCTGTCATCTCACAACATGCTTCTGATTTGACTTTGTTAGATTTTGTACCCTCCTATAATGAAGGGTACAATGTCTCACAATCTAAGATTCTTGCATAAGTATGACACCAATTAATATGCAGGATGAATATTTTACATCCACCATTGAACAACCTTCTACTATTGATCAAGAGAGTATTTTATCTAGCCTTATCCAAAATAATTTAATCACCCTCCCTATGTGAACTCAAAAGAAATGTTATGAAAATACTTTCGTTTGTGCCTATCATATAATTCACAGTCACACCACTAATGAATTCCATTCTTTGAGTCGTAAAATACAACATTTTTTGGAGTTTGGTATGCTTCCCTATGTGGGGGCATCTAATCTTTTAATTGCTCTTTATTTTCACTCTAGCATGTATTTCATCAATCCTTTTGGCTCAATCTTGTCCTACACTAAGTGGGGCAAGGGGTTAGACAACGTTGTCCTCATATGTCACTTGTGGTTGCTTTCTTTGGCTATTCGTTAACCTTTCATGAATTTACAAGAGCAAGCATGGGATGTGGATGACATTCCTTCAATTGGATCGCATATGAAATAATTCTCTCTCTCATGACATAGCTTATTGGAAACATATGACTTGGTATAGGGCTTTCCAAGTAAGCTCTCATGCCCTTTTCTCATACTTTAAAAAAATTGTTTGTAATACGAGTGCTCGCAACTACTTTAAAGTGGGGGTGTACATCCCCACTCACATTTCATTGTGTGATTTTCTTGTGATGTTCTCTCTTGGATGCATTAGGTACAATGGTGTTTAGGATGATACCTTGCACTTATCCTCTCTTAGAAATAAGATGAGATCATTTGCACTTATCCTCTCTTAGAGACATTGAACATAGTGTTCCCTAAGGTGAGGCACTCCACGAATAAAATACCTTTGAACAATCCTTACATTATTTTTCATTTAATAATACTTATAAGTTTCAAATCATTTCATTTTATTTGGTGGTGCCTTGTTAAAGTTATCAACGGGTATAACTTTGACATGGTTGAGTAGGAATCCCACCTAGTGGCATGAATTTTCCCCATAGCCACTTTTTTGTTTGTGACCACATACCAACTAGCGTATGTATCTCACCTTTTTGGGCTTTCTCACCCCATGAATAGCTAGTTCTATGGCCCCATAGTGAGTATAAATTTTGGCCTTTCTCACCTAACAGATAACCGTCGGTCTAGAGTGAGTGCACCATCTTATCTTTGGATCTTGTCTTTGCATGATTTTTTTATCTTGGGGGCTTGACCTATATGTGGATCTTTCTTGAATGGCTACTTTAGTGTGAGTTTGAAACATGTTCATCCTCTCACTAAAGTGGGGACTAAATGTATTGTAGAAAAAGGGTACCCATTGTGTTACATGGGAATAATTCATGATTAAATGGAATTAATGAAGTCTTGATCTAGGTGAAGTGAGTAATTTTATGCATCCACACTAGGTCTTGGACCTTTGAAAACTAAACAAAGTACATTTAATGATGTCTTATGAAGATGTTGTGAAGTGTTGTAACACATTTCTACAAATTTCTAGACTCTTCTCATTATAATTCATCTAAAAATCACCTTTTCATCACTAAACAAGCCCTATTTTGGAGTCTTGTAAAGTCTTGTAACAAGATTTCACACTCTTCTAGGCATATTTTCACTATTTACACCCTTCTCATGCTTTATTTGGTCTCTTTATGCCCTCATAAGTTGTAATTAAGTGTATTTTTGAATGTTATCTCAAAAAATAACTATAAATACAACATTTTTCTTGACACTTTTTTTTAGGTCCTAGGTGGGACCCATTTACCATGGGTTGCAAATGAGTCCCCCTTGGCCCCAAATTAAAATATTTCAAATTTCCTTCAAGGATTTTATTCAAAATCACTTGATGTCAGCCTGCGATGAGGTATAAACAGATACTAAGGCAAAAGAATTGTATAAATATGTGTTTTTCACCTCATTTTCACATCTTCTCCATCTCTAATCAATTCATTCATTCATTCTTCATCATTCAACATCTATCTTCTCAAACAAGCTAGGGTTTTTACATTGCAAGTCATTCATTAAGCTTCCTAAGACATTCAAGGGAAAATTCTACATGTTATGTTGGAAACTTTCAAGATCAATCATCATGGCAAGATTTAGATCTCTTGGAAGCTTGGGGATCATTAAAGACCAAATTGCAAGGTTGTTAAAGCTCAGGTATGTGTAGGATCATCATGAAAAAAATAGGCCCTTAAGTGGCAAAAAATTCAGAAAAATCAGAGTTAGGCAAGTTGACGTAAAAATTTGAATAAGTTATCTGTATTATTTAAAAAATATGTAAGAATTGAACATGTAGCAAATTGAAAGTAGTTTATAAACTAATAGGTTTTTTTTTTTTTTAAATTCTATTTGGTGAAAATTTGAAATTTCAATGCAATAGTACTTAAATTTCAGGGAAAAAATAAGAAGTAGGTGTCTGTCTAACCACCCTAACCACAATAAAATGATAATATTTTTTTATAATATTTCAGACATAAGTAGAGGACTCATGGCTGGATGTGATGCATATTTTTTTGTAATCTTTTTCCAAGTAAATAATTAATTATGATTTTTTTATTACAAATTTTTAAAAATATAAAAAATGTGTGTCTAACCACCTTAACTTGCTCAAAACTTTATGAAATTCAATTTTTCTTTTTTTAATCCTATAGTATGTGAAGCATAGAATGTGATACATGTTTTGGATTCAAAAAATGTGATACCGTTTGAAAGCTATAGATGTTTTTCAATCAGCCTATCAATTAGGACTTTATTCGTAATTCAAATAGAAAATGAATAATAATTATTTATTAGATTCAAAGTAAATCATAATTTATATTGGTGGAAAGCTGAGAATCTCCTTTAAAAACCCTTTTCATTTCATCAAATTTGGGTAAAAAAAAAGTCACCAGCCACATACCCTACAAATACCCATCATATTGCCACTTTTTGGCCCATCACGATCCTGCACCTACTCGCTCTCTCTTCATTCAACAAGTCAAAGAATCAACAAAAAGTCATTTTCAAACCCGAATCTGACAGTTTCAAAAGAGGACATTTGGAGGAAGTACAAGTGCAGATCCAGCTCCACAGAATATACTTTTGAATTTGTAGATTCCTGTAGGTGGACTAATTCACCACCCATGGGGAATTTTTTCCACATGTAGGCCTAAATTTTTTATTTTTTTAGATTTCATCTTCTAATAGTTAGAAACCTTTTCCCAAAAGTTTTCATCAGAAGCAAGACTAATTCACCATGCATGGAGAATCAATCCCTATGGCCATTAACAGTGATTTCTGAGACATTCCAAAATCTTCCATTAACATCAATATATCTCTAGTTGCACTCAGTTTGGTTTCATCAAATTTTGTTTTAATTTATTTAGGTTTCTAGATCATATTTGCAATCAACACTATGTTTTCTAGAATTTTGCATTAAATCAGTTTAAATTCAGTTATTTTCATTTGTAAGCATTCAAAAACATCCACACACACTTCACATCCATTTCGTATCCATCCTTATATTAATCTTGATTGAAACATTGTGTATTTTGAACCCTACTCTTTTAGGTGAAAAACCCTAGAAGGGTAAGTGTCCAATAGGGTACCAAAATCCTTCATTTCAAAAGTGAATGCAATATGGATAGAAAAAGGATACAATATGCCTAGATATAATTCTTGAATGCAAGAAATGAATGAGATTGATTGACTAATGAATAGAAACTAAAGGAAAATTACTTGTTTGAAAACACATTGTGTAATGCAAAATCACCTTAAAACAAATGGAAAACTGCAATAGAAATGAATTAGATTGAAAGTGTGAACCTGAGATATGGATGAGGATTGGAAATGACTTTTGGAATGCTACTAATTCTGAAATTTAAGCCTAGATGGACTGATTCACCATTCTTGGTGAATTAGTCCTAGTTCTGCAAAACTGTATCAGAACCTATTTCTGACAAAAGGGTACTCAAAAATGCAAAAAATTCAAAATTGACCTTGGAGTGGGAAACATTCACCACTCATGGGGAATGAGTCCACTTTTTAATTTCTAGATTATCAAAGGTGGATTCTGAAGCTTCTGATCTGCACTTTGATGCCCTACATGTGTCTGCTTCTGAAACTCTAATTTATGGGTTTGAATATGGATTTTTGTTGATATTTTGAATTGATGAATGAGGAGAATACTTTAGAACTCTTGAAACTTGATCTTCAATTATTTCCAAGCTTCCGAGAGACCTAAATCTACAAACATACAAGACAAGAGTGAGAGAGATGTTGAATGTTAGGGCATGGAGGTTTGCCTTGGTCAAACCCCTTTTAGGTAATTAAACCAAAATGATGAAAGAAAGGAATAAAAAATGAAAAAATGGAATGGATTACCTTTCCATGATAATTGATATTGAAATTCTACAACATAACATGTACAATCTTCCCTTAGATGTCTTAGGAAGCTAAATTGATGACTTGCAATGTAAATGCCCTAGCTTGCTTGACTTGAGATAGAAGATATATGATGAATGAATGATGTGAAAGTGTTAATAAATTAATAGATGTAAAAATTAGTTTAGAGAGGTGATTTTATAGGAAATTCACCTTATTTGCATATTAATTAGATCCTTAAGGCCAACATGGAGAAAAAATAAACTTAAAACCTAATTTTTCCCACTCAAAACCCTGAAAATGGCTCAAATGGGACTCATTCACCACTAATGGTGAATAGGTCTTGCCTAGATGGGACTAATTCACCACTAATTGTGAATGGGTCCCACAAGGGCCATTTTTGCTAGCTAGAATGCCGAGAAGTAGTAAAATTAGGCTTATACAATGACTATGTTGGTTATTTGATCAAATTATGCCTTAGGATGCATAATATGGGATAATAGGGGCATAGTAGTGATGATGTAAATGCTAAATAGGGCTTGGGACACAAAATTCAATGTGAAAGTGTAATTAAATACACTTTACAACACCAAAATGAGGTGCACATTGCCTAGAAATGCACGAGAACCAATGTGAATGTGCAAGACACATTACAACACTAGTTTAACATTAAATTTAATTCAAGAACCTTCTAGATTGATGTAATAATGTTATTAAACACATTTTATAATTTTAAGTTAGGGAGAAATGGGTTCATTAAGTCTAGAAAAGTGTGAAAGTCCATTACTAGACTTTACAACACCTTTACAAGACATCAATAAAAGCATGTTATTCAATCTGCAAGGGTCCAAGACCTAGTGTGGATGCATAAAATGTCTCACAACACTAGATTAAGGCCTCATCAAGTCCATTTTATCATGAATTAATCCTATGTCAAGCAAAGGGTTATTTTTTCTATGGCACAAAAACTAAACTCAAATTTCTCTTTTTTTTCCGCTCAAAGGTCAAAATGGGACCACATGGGACTCATTCACCACACATGGCAAATGGGTCCCACCTAGATGGGACTGATTTACCATGCATGGCAAATGGGTCCCATAGGGTCTATTTGACAACTTAGATGCAAAGGAATAAGGAAATAAGGTCTAAAATACAACCTTGTTGAGTATTTGATCAATTTGAACCTCAGGATGGGTTATTAGGGGTCTAGTAATGATGATGTAAATGTCAAATAGGGCTTGGGACACAAAAATCAATGTGAAAGTGCGATTAAATACACTTTACAACACTAAAATGAGATCCACATAGCCTAAGAATGCACAAGAACCAATGTGAATGTGCAAGAAACATTACAATACTAGTTTATCATTAAGTTTAAGTTAGGAACCTTATAGATTGATGTAATAATGTGATAAAACGCATTTTATAATGTTGAATTCAGGAGAAATAGGATAATTAAGTCTAGAAAAGTGTGAAAGTCCTTTACAAGACTTTACAACACCTTTACAAGACATCATTCAAAGCATGTTATTAGATTTGCAAGGGTCCAAGACCTAGTGTGGACACATAAAATGCATCACAACACCTAATCAAGGCCTCATTAAGCCAATTTATCATGAAATAACCCCATGTCAAGTAAAGGGTCCTTTTTTCTATGGGACCCTATCATCATTAAAAGAAGAGGTATCAGGAAAAGAACAAATATGATTATCACATGGTTATATTTGTTTGTATACTCTTCTATCGCATCATCCACATGAATAGAAGAGATAGGAGGGGGTGTAAGTTTATGGAAAGTATTACCATTTTCACTCTCTTGCACTAAGAGACTCTCATAACTAGGGAATGCATTGAATGAATGACTATCATGTTTATTTATTAACCTATTCTTTGCAAATTTGGTGAAGATTGAAACTAACTTTTGGAAAAAGTAATTTGTGCAAACTTTAAAGGCAATGTAAGGATGTATAATGATATGCAATTTTCAGTTTTCAAGCAAGATAATTTTCTGGTTACACGATGCAATGATCTGAAAATGAAATGTTCTAGATGCAAAATTCAATTTGAGAAATGCATGAAATGAGCTAATTTAATCTAGATCTAATGAAATGCATGTTATAGAAACTCAACCAACTATTATAGAAAGTTAATGGCAGAAAAAAAAGCTAAAAAATAGGGTTTTTCAGTGTTGTAAATGACAATTTTAGGGGTGCAAAGTGACTAAGTTTCCCAAGGTGGTGAATGATTCCTAGTGGGAATTTTTCTTAGAATTTTCATATTATTTTGGTTGATTTTTATGATTTATGTGTTCTATGATGTAGACCTAAGATGCCAATGTAGAATTATAGAAATCTTGAATGATTTAAGATGCAAAAACACAACCTAGATGCACTTTCACTAATGCAAAATTTGAAACACTAGAATGTGATGGCACTCTCAAATTTTTCAAATTTGAAGTGGCCATTTCAAAATATTGCCTCTGCACTTTGAAAAGTGCACTTGAAGAATCTACCTGCGTGACCCACTTTGGAGGGTCATATTTTAGAGCCAGTTGATTTTCAAGCAAAACCCATTTGCAAGCTCCCTCATGTTTCCTATGTGAGCAAGCTTTCTAATTTTCAGCTTCCCATGATGAGTTTTGATAGGGTTTCAAAAAGTGAAGCTGGTGATTTTTGGCACTTTTCTATTGTTTGCAAACTTTCAGTTTTGCAAAGTAGCCTCTCGTTTGAGCTTGCATTTTGCAACTAGTTGATCGTCATGCCAAAACGACTATTGCTCTGCATTCTCCATACCAAGATGAGCTCACATGTTAGGTTTCAGAGCTTGATGATTTTATTTTCTATTTTTAATAGGTCAAAAGTAAATGGAATCTATTCAGTTTTGCACCGGCATTCCCAAAAACCTTTCTAAGAGGTCAACTTTGACCTTCAATATATTTTGATGGGAGATGATTCAAGAAAATTCCTCTTGCACAAATTCTCACTATACCAAAATGCACTACTGTTTCCAGTGGTAGCTCGCTAGGAGTTATTTGATATTTCTAGAAAATGACAATTGGGTGAGTTTTAATTGGTTCTAAACATGCACTTTGACAATTAATAACTTTCACCTCATGATGTGTTTTAGTGATCCATATTTTTCACTCCATTCTCAGGTCAAATTTCTATATACTTTCAATTTTTCATGACTCTAGGAGGTCATTTGACTAGTTTTCAAGGCTAATTTAAGAGCTAACTTGGCCAGTTTTGCTTATTTTTCAAATATGCTTGAAATCAAATTCTGACAGCAACCCACTTCAAATTTGTATACTAGATGTATATGCAAGCATTCTCAAGTCAAATTAAGCATGAAATTTTTTTGAAATGAAATTTTTTTAGTCGGGCCCACAAGGGAACCTGACATGTGACACAATTTAAGGCTAGTGTTATTCAAGTTTCTTGAGTACCTGAATGTAGTGCTCAACTCCATAAATTGTGTCATCCTCTTCCCTATTCATTCCATGTGCATGTATCAATTTTTTTACTGAAATGGGATTGGGGAACTCTTGTGCAAATGCAACTATCAGTTACAAACCTCAGTAGGGTATGTGTAGGGTCATCATGGAAAAAATAGGCCCTTAAGTGGCAAAAAATTCAGAAAAATCAGAGTTAGGCAACTTGACGTAAAAATTTGAATAAGTTATCTATATTATTTCAAAAAAATGTAAGAATAGAATCTGTAGAAAATTGAATGTAGTTTCTAAACTACTACATTTATTTATTTTTTTTAAAAATATATTTAGTGAAAATTTGAAATTTTAATGCAGTAGTACTTCAATTTCAGGGAAAAAATAAGTAGTAGGTGTCTGTGACCACCCTAATCACAATAAAATGATAATATTTTTTTATAATATTTTAGACATAAGTAGATGACTCGTGTCTAGATGTGATGCATATTTTTTTATAATTTTTTTGAATTAAATAATTAATTATGAATTTTTATTACAATTTCTAAAAATATAAAAACTTGTATGTCTAACCACCTTAACTTGGTCAAAACTTCATGAAATTCATTTTTTTATTTTTTTAATCCTATAGTATATGAAACATAGAATGTGATGCATCTTTTGGATTCCAAAAATGTGATACTGTTTGAAAGCTATAGATGTTTTTCAATTAGCCTATCAATTAGGATTTTAGTCATAATTTAAATAGAAAATTAATAATAATTATTTATTAAATTCAAAGTAAAGCATAATTTATATTGGTGGAAAGCTGAGAATCTCCTTTAAAAACCCTTTTCATTTCATAAATTTTGGGTAAAAAAAAGTCATCAGCCACATACCCTACAAATACCCATCATATCGCCACTTTTTGGTTCATTATGATCCTGCACATACCCAATGAGGAAATATATAGGTACAATGCTAGATATGGGTATCCATTAATACTTAATGGGGGTATGTGCAGGATCATGATGGGCCAAAAAGTGGCAATATTATAGGTATTTGTAGGGTATGTGGCTGACGACTGTTTTTTACCCAAAATTGATGAAACGAAAAGGGTTTTTAGAGGAGATTCTCAACTTTCCACCAATATAAATTCATATGCTTTACTTTGAATTTAATAGATAATTATTATTCATTTTCTATTAAAATTATGACTAAAATTTTGATCGATAGGTTGATTGAAAAACATCTATAGCTTTCAAATGGTATCACATTTTTTGAATCTGAAACATGCGTCACATTCTATGTTTTCCATACTATAGGATTAAAAAAAGAAAAATTAAATTTCATGAATTTTTGACCAAGTTAAGGTAGTCATACATACGAATTTTTATATTTTTAAAAAGTTGCAATAAAAAAATCAAAATTAATTATTTACTTGGAAACAAATTACAAAAAAATATGCATCACATCTAGACATGAGTCCACTACTTATATATAAAATCTTTATAAAAAATATTATCATTTTATTATGGTTAGGGTGGTCAGATAGACACCTACTTATTTTTTCCCTGAAATTAAGTACTACTGCATTGAAATTTCAAATTTTCACCCAATAGATTTAAAAACAATAAAAATAAACCTAGTAGTTTAGAAACTACATTCAATTTTCTATAGATTCTATTCTTACATATTTTTGAAATAATATAGATAACTTATTCAAATTTCTACGTCAATTTGCCTAACTCTGATTTTTTTGAATTTTTTGCCACTTAAGGGCCTATTTTTTCCATGATGATCCTACACATACCCATGGATAAGGTAACTCCATTAGGTGTTGCATTTTGCAAGTTCCCTCCTAACTATGCATGCAATTATGGAAGCTTCTACTAGTGAAATGAAATGTAGAATATTGAGGCTGAATGGATACAAAACTCTCCCCAAAAGAAGAAGAAATCATGAAATTGAAGGCTCAAAGATCCAATTTCCTGAGATTTAGAAATCATTGTAGATGTAACAAGATACTGAAATGAATCAAAGGATGCTTTATACTAGACTAAGGAGATATCTAAATGAGGAATTGAAAGGAGCTCACAAATGAGAATATGGAGCGTATCTACAAGCTAAACCAATTAAACAAGTATCTAGGAAAACAATGAATACCCCATTGCTAAGGTTGAAGACAAGCAATTGTAGAGAATTGCGACATGAGATAAGAGGTTTCCACTCATGATTGGAACTTTTAGCATCCAGGTCCTCTGCATGAATAAATGATATCTACGAAGGAGTAGAGGGATAAAGATTGTAAAGTAGAGAGAAATTTTTCCACAGGTACTTTGAAACACTTTGCTACTGTGGTGTAGTCAGCAAAATTCCAAAGATAAGCCCGTGCATTCTAAGTTGAGGGATGATGAATGGCTTAAGCAGCCCATGCTCAAAGAATGGATTGTGGACAATGCCTTAGAAACTTTCAACCAAATGCAAAGAAAGATTCCAAGAGGTAGCACACAAACCAAATTGAGATCATTTAAATGAGGCTATAGACACTTTCTAGAAAATACATTTGGCTGAATACATGCATAATTGGATTGTTGAATTTAAAAAAAAAAAAAAACCACAGACCAACCATGGCACAGGATGTAGGCATCCACCAAAACAGAGATGATTAGATTTCAGAGTATGCATTATGGAGTGCATACCAAATACCTATTGAAAAGCCTAAGCAACTTCTAAACAAATGTGAGTGATCACTAAGAAGCTAAAAGAGCACACTTTCTACAAAATGATCCATCAAAAAATATTTAGAAACTTTTAAAAAATGCAATGCATAGGAATTGGAGGTAGCCACGTCACTAGCTACAAGGGAAAATATGTTTTAGAGGGCAGTGAAATGAAACATGGAATGCTAACATTATAGGATATGCTCAAAATGGATTCATTAAAATGAAACAATAGTGAGCAACAAATATTTAGAATGAAATGCCATTGCTACACAAAATGAAATCTGTTAAAATGCTTTATAAACTTTCTATGAAAATGCAATAGGAGGAAGCTTTTTGCACAAAATGAGGGGGATGCATCATGTTACAACCATCGAACCATTGAAAGGGGGCATCTATGCAAGGACAAAGCACATGATTCTATTAGGAAAAATGCCTTTTAATATGTGGTCTCAAGGAATCACGTGACTGTAGAGCATTCACAAAGTGAATCTATTGACAAGATTTAGAAAATTTTTAAACAAATGGAGGGATTCAAAAGGAAGATGCAACACAAAGAAAACTTGTCGCCATTAGCCATGAATTGCAGAGCAACTCAAATCAAAGACCAAGGCAAATAGTGCAAGAAAAATGTAAATCAACGGAGGAGAATAGAGAGAAAAATGCAGTGCGATCATGGCCATCCATCTCGAGCTTGTGGGTTTAAGATGCACACTCTTTAAAACCCATGAGACTAGAAAAATTCCGCCATGTGGCAGGTGGGCCTGGGTGAAGTCTCTGTGCATGGATATAAGTTCTTATAAAGGCTTGATGAAATTTTTAAAAGGGAAAAGTTTTGGAGATTAAAGAGGCCCGATAAAATATTGAAACATAAACCTGTCATTGATGCCCATGTGATGATAAGGAAGCCTAGATGGGTTGTGCATTTACTAAAATTAATAGGTGAAATTTATTAAAAAGGCTTGATTAATGTTTGTTTTAAATGGTTCGGCCTGATGTAATTTTAAATGCTTGTCATTTAAAATAGAGTGTGCCTATCATTGGATGGGGATAATATTTTTAAAAGAAATGCTTTCACATTACAAAAGGGAAAAATATTTTAAAATGGTAGGATTTTAAAATACATGGGAAAAGTGAACTTATTTGCTTTTAAATTCACTTTATGTATGAAAGCAATATATTTTGCTATGGAATATTTTACATTGCATAAAGGTGAAAGGAAAAATATAACATGCAACAAATAAAGGGAAAAGGTGAATGTTTTCATGGGCATAAAAAAAAAATTCACGAGAAGAGTAGTTTTCTCAGCTATTGGGTAAATTTGGATGGAAATTTCCTCACATGGCAAAATTTTAAGTTACTGAACAACAGATTGCAAAGGAAGAATTGGAGGTAGAATTGGTTGCAAAGAGGAGAGATGAGAGAGGTTTTACAATTTTGTTAATCAACAGTGAAAGATGTTACCAGATGGCATCTATAGATCTTCTTCTAGATTTTTCTATTCTTCTATTTCTTCTCTTTTCTTCTCATTGTTCAGGGGTTCTGAATTCTTGTAGGGGGCTAGGTAGATAGAAATTACTAAGTTTGAGTCATATTTTGAGTCTGTAAAACTGTTAATGCTGATTTCATGAGCAAATGTTAGCTAGTTTTTGCAAATAAATCATGAATGTCTTCAAAGTGTTTGTACATTCATGAATATATTCAAATTGTCTCCAGATTTGTACAACTAAATCATATGAATTCAATAATACCAAGTGTTTTTGAGTTTGTCATCTCAAATTTCCTAAGATTGTGTTATGTGTTCATGGTTCTATTTCATTGAAATGGTTAAAATACTTTGAGTAGATAACAGTGATTTCAAGTGTGCAGGTTGGATCTGATAAGGAGAATTTGATTGATAATAAGAGAGGATTTGTTAATGTAATACATTAACAATTGTAAATCCACTGGTTAATATTCATTTGATGATGAATTCTTTTTGTGTTTGACTCCATAGCCCAAAATTAGGCACTAATTTATCTTGCAGCTTGGTGCATCTCAGAAACATTTTATAAATTAAAAATCTTGTTTAAATCCTTGTTGTTATGTTGAAGTTTAGTGTTCTTCCTCCCAATTACTGAGTTAGTGTTGATATATGAAGAACTTAGCCAGATATGAGTTTATTAATGCTTTCCTTAGTGTATTTTCATTGGGATTTATTTGCTATAAAAAGAAATGTTTGTGTGAAAGTGACTTAAGTTTTTGGCATTGTATCTGTTGACCCACCTTAGTTCTACAGAGCTAGAAGTGAAGAAGATGTCAGTCTTTGACTGAATCTTGTCAGTTGGACAAATCAACCTTTGAGTCTGAGCATAAGACATTGGCTAAGTCTTTAGGATTCAATTGATCTATTGATATTTGGAACACCAATAGAATGTCAAATCTATTGGGGAGAAGCAAAGAAACATCCATTTGCATAGAGTGAAGCAGTTGGTGTATCTAAGCATCCTTGTTCAGATAATTAATTTCTTGGACATGGAAAAGATTTTGTTGCAACAAATATCAAAGGATTTGAGTGTGAATCCACGATTGGAGAAGACCCAGAACGTGATTTACTCTTGAAAGAACTTCATGCTTTTCAATTTTATTCCTCTGTTAAAGGAGGTGGCCGCTCTATCTAAAGAACCAGTTGAATTGTGAAGAAGATTTATAAATTTGTAGACTTTGCAGTCAAGAAGAAAGATTAACAACTATTGTGAATTTCTAGGTATTTTCATAAATCTAGAGCAAGCATTATTCTATTTGACAAAAGTTTATGAGAATTTTTCAAGACTTGAGATCACAAATGGTTCCCTTTTAGATGCATTTGCATTAAGAAAGGGAATAGTATTAGTTCTTTTCATACTTCTAATAAGTAACATGTAATATATGTAATGTTTTGAGAAATATGCTTATTTTGAATTATTCCTTCGAGAAAGCTTCAAGGAACATCTATTCAATCTATGTTTTAGAATCATGGTTGATTTAGTAAATGATGTAATTGATAACCATGAATGAAGTTAGTAATGATTGAATATGAATACAAGAGGGTTTCCTTGTGAAATAGTAAGTAAAAGTATGCAGGGTAGACAGTCTTTACCAAGCCCTCAAAGGGGATTCTCTATTGAGAGGTATATTCCATTGGTTTTTAGTGGCATTAAAGGTTTCCCAAACCTAATTCCTAAAAATTTTAGGAGATATTTGTCCAAATTCATAGGGAAAAGTTCATAATCAACCTCTAAGCATCTGTAAACCTTCATAGATGTGATGGGGGATTATGAGGTAAACCATGAGGATGTTGTCATGAAGCTCTTTGTTCAATCCTTGAAGGATGATGTCTGGGATTGGTACTCATATTTACCAGCATGTTCCATAGCTTCATGGAATTAGTTTATGATAACCTTTGTTGAGCAATTTGGTGAAAGGGTAAATCCAAGTGTGGTGAGGAAAAACTTTATGGAGATCCATATAAGTGAAAATGAGTTGGTCCCTATTTTCAATCTTCAATTTACAAAGGCAATAAGGGGAATCTCAAAAAGTATGTGACCAAATGATGTTGAATGCTTAGTTGTGTATCTTGGTGCATTTGACAAAAAAATGAGTTTCTTGTTAAGAGATAAGGAGCTTGCAACATTACATCAGGCATATCAGAATGCCATGGATATTGAGAACAATTTGAAATACTCAATGATGAAAGGGTATTTGGCTACAAGTGTTGATCACCCCAACACACCTCATACAAATAGAATTCAAGGATCAGATAATGGAAATGATTGTCAAGATGATAATGCTTTTGTTGTTATGATTTCTCCATCATCACAGTATGAAGATCATAGTGAGCTTCAAGTTGAACATCAACAAAATTTGAGCACTATTGATCAAAATTCTTTACAAGAATTGTATGAAATGAAGAGACAAGAGGGAGAATCACCATATAAGTTGTTTTTGAGATTTTTGGATGCTTTGATAGAAGTTACCAAAGATTTCAGACCAAAGGATTTTGTGTGCATTGGTTTATTTTGTGAGATTTATGAACCTGGGTTGAATACTTTGCTAGAGGAATTGAACCCCCACAACTTTGATCAAGTACTTGATTGGATAAGGATTGTAGAATCAGCCAAGTGTGGTTATGCACAAAGTGTGAATTCTCAAAATGGAGACAACAGCTGCCCTCTTAAGGAAAATCAGACAACAATGCAAATAAGTGAAAAGAATATGTCAGAGGATGAACATTGTAATCACCTCACAATCATATCATGTGCAAATCCTTTTAGTAGTAAGAAAGATGAAGACACATGGGATGATAACAGAGTAGATGTGCAACAATGCTTCTCTTGTGATATCTCAAATGATGGAGAAGTAAATGAGATGTCAAATGTTACTCCATGTCATGATGCGATTAGTAATTACAATGCATTTGTTGTTGATATTCCATTACTAACTAGTGATTATGATCCTAGAAGTGCAACCTCAACCTTTCATTCTAAAGATTTTGAACATGGTTTATGTAGTGAGGATCTTTCTTGTGATGAAAATCATGATGAGGTTGATAATTTTGATTGCTTATATGTAGATTGTGATTGCTTTTTTGAGGATGATATGGAAACATATTCCTCACTTGAAGAATGCAATGATATAGAAGTGCTTGATGTCACTTTTCCACAAGTGAAGGAACAAATTACATATGGTAAATACCTGGATTGTACTCCAAGTTTGCTATAAATGGATCATGTTTATTGTGCAAGTGATGCAAAGTTTGAAGACAAATATGTGTGTGATTAGTATGTTGATTCATAACATAATGTTGAATATGATGAGGATGTCGATAAGTGTGCGTATGCCTCTGCTTTTCATGATTTTTTGTATGAAGCAAAGATGGAAAGGTTTGTGATACATGAAGAGCATGATGATGAAATAATAGATTTCTTTTGGAATAATCAAGTGGAATATTGTGACACATATATGGATCTTGAATGAACATCATTACCCATTGATGATATTGAAAAGCTTGCTAATTCATATGGCAATAAAGTTACAAATTGTGTTGATATTGTAAAAATTCTTGATCCATGTATAGAGTAGCTGAGAAATGAGAATAATGGTCAATCTGATGTTGGTGAATGTGAATTGAGTACAACTGCTTCTTGTTTGATGTTCCTGATCTTCAAAGTGTGCACATGGAAAAGTTCTTATCCCTTGAGGAAAGCATTGATATGAAAGAAAATGAAGATTCTAGTTCTATTGCTAGTGAGGATTTTTTAGTTACCAATGAGTTTTTCACTTTTGGGTTAGCACATATATCAATTGATAGTACACATTAAGATACCAACACACATGAGTGTTTTTCTAATGTCCTAGTTGATGTTGAATTGCTTGAGCATACTCTTGAGGTACTTTGCATTGAGTTGAATGATGATGACAAGAATGCATTGGAATATGTTCTCAAACTTAAGATGAGTGGTTTTACTCATTCCCTAGATGTTAATGTTGCATATGATCCCCATCTCCATGATACCAATGTGTGTTCTGGTATACTTGAATTGAAATGCCAAAAAATGTGCTCATGTTGTAGTGATCAATCGGAGGATGTTCCAAAATATGTATCTTTTATCTTTGACATATTCAGAGATGATTTGCATGACACACAAGTTGTTTATGAGAGCTTTCAGTTTGATGTGAAAACTGATTTTGATGTCAAATTTTGTGATGTCAAAGATCAAAAGGATTATGAATGCTTCTATTTATCAGTTCAAGTGAGTGATAATTTAGTGGAACATGATGATGAATTCGCCAAGGTAAAATTTCACAATGGTTATGAATTTTAGTCAGTGCCTAGTTACATGTCGTAGTTTGATAGAATTATTGGTGACATTGGAAAGCACAGTGATATGGTGGGACTTGTCAATGACTGAGCTAGTTTGGGGGTAGTCTATGAAAATGTTTTCAGATTTGGCCTATGGCAGACAATAGAGAAAAATGTGTTTAGAAAAGGTAAATATTGACTTCACATTTTTCATTTGGTGTCTTGGGGTCACCAAGTGAAGTTGAAAAAGAAGAGTGAATAAAGAAGTAGTTTCAGAGCACCTGATGGACTTAGTATTTGGTGTACTCTCTAGAGATATGGAATCCTACTATGCCCACAAGGGGCATACATCTCCAGTTGGAGCCACTAATGGCACTCTCAAAATTTTCAAATTTGAAGTGCCCTTTTCAAAATTTTGCCTATGCACTTTCAGATGTGCACCTGAAGAATCTACCTATGTGACCCACTTTGGAGGGTCATATTTTAGAGCCAGTTATTTTCAAGCAAAACCCATTTGCAAGCTCCCTCATGTGTCTTATGTGAGAATTCATGCCAATTTTCAGCTTCCCATGATGAGTTTTGACAGGGTTTCGAAAAGTGAAGCTGGAGGGTTTTGGCACATTTTTGTTGTTTGCAAACTTTTAGTTTTGCAAAGTAGCCTCTCATTTGAGCTTGCATTTTGCAATTGGTTGATCGTCATGCCAAAATGATTGTTGCTTTGTATTCTCCATACCAAGATGATCTCACATGTCAGGTTTTAGAGCCCCATGATTTGATTTTCTATTTTTAACAAGTCAAAACCAAATGAAATTATTTATTCAGTTTTTCACATGCATTTCCAAAAACCTTTTTGAGAGGTCACTTTGATCTTCAATATATTTTGATGGAAGATGATTCAAGAAAATTCCTCTTGTACACATGCTCACTATACCAAAATGAGCTATTGTGTCTAGTGGCATCTTGTCAGGAGTTGATTTGATATTTTTGCAAAATGACAATTGGGTGAGTTTTAATTGGTTTTAAACATGCACATTTGTAGAAAAGTTTGAGTAAGCAAATTTGACAGTTAATAACTTTCACCTCATGACATTTTTTTATTGAGTCATCTTTTGCACTCCGTTCTCAGGTCAGATTTATATATACCTGCAAGTTTTTGTGAGTCCAGGAGGTCATTTGATTGGTTTTCAAAGCCAATTCCAGAGCTAACTTGGCCAATTTTGCTCATTTTTCAAATATACTTGAAATCAAATTCTGACAACAACCCACTTCAATTTTTTATACCAGATGTATATGCAAGCATCCTCAGGTCAAATTGAGCATGAAAGTTGTTTGAAAATGAAATTTTTTTAGTTGGGCCCACAAGGGAACTCGACATGTGCCACAATTTGAGGCTGGTGTTATTCAAGTTTCTTGAGTACCTAAATGTAGTGCTCAACTCCATAAATTGTGTCATCCTCTTCCCTATTCATTCCATGTGCATGTATCAAATTTTTTATTAAAAATGGATTGGGGAACCCTTGTGCAAATACAACTATCAGTTACAAACCTTAGTAAGGAAATATACAAGTACAATGCTACGTATGGGTATCCATCAATACTTAATGGATAAGGTAACTCCATTAGATATTGCATTTTGCAAGTGCCCTACTAAATATGCATGCAATCATGGAAGCTTCTACTAGTGAAATGAAATGCAGGATATTGAGGCCGAATGGTTACAAAACTCTCCCCAAAAGAAGAAGAAATCATGAAATTGAAGGCTCAAAGATCCAATTTCTTGAGATTCAGAAATCATTGTAGATGGAGAAGGATACTAAAATGAATCAAAGGATTCTCTATACTAGACTAAGGAGATATCTAAAAGAGGAATTGAAAGGAGCTCACAAATGAGAATATGGAACTTATCTACAAGCTTAACCAATTAAATAGGCTTTTTGGAAAACAATGAATACCACCATTGCTAAGGTTGAAGACAAGCAATTGTAGAGAATGGTGAAATGAGATAAGAGGTTTCCACTCATGATTTGAACTTTCAGTACCAGGTCATTTACATGAATCAATGATATTTACAAAGGAGTAGAGGGATAAAGATTGTAAAGTAGAGAGAACTTTTGCCATAGGTAATTTGAAACACTTTGCTAATGTGGTGTAGTCAGCAAAATGCCAAGGATAAGCCCGTGCATTCTAAGTTGAGGGCAGATGAATGGCTTAAGTAGGCCATGCCCAAAGAATGGATTTTGGACAACGCTTTAGAAACTTTCAACCAAATGCAAAGAAAGATGCCAAGAGGCAGTACACACACCAAATTGAGATCATCGAATGAGGCTATAGAGACTTCCTACCAAATGCATTTGGCTGAAGAAACACATAAATGGATTGTTGAAAATGTTTTAAAAAAAACACAGACCAACCATGGCGTAGGGTGTAGGCATCCATGAAAACACAGATGTCAAATTTCAGAGTATGCATAATGGCGTGCATACCAAATAGATCTTGAAAGGCCTAAACAACTTCTAAACAAATGTGACTCATCACTCAGAAGCTAAAAAATCTCGCATTCTACAAAATGATCCATCAAAAAAGCTTTACAAACTTTAAACAAATGCAATGCGTAGGCATTGGAGGCAGCCACATCACCCGCTACAGGGGAAAATATGTTGCAGAGGGCAGTGAATATGCATTCTGCCAAATGATTGTTGAGAATCCATTGAAATAGGAAGCAATGCCGTTTGAAGTGAGTAGGGCGCGTTTTGAGAAAAAATGGAATGCCAACATTGTAGCATATGCTCAAAATGGATTCATTGAAATCAAACAACAGTGAGCAACAAACATTTAGAATGAAACGCCATTACTACACAAAATGAAATCTGTTAAAATGCTTTAGAAAATCTCTGGAAAATGCAACAAGAGGAAGCTTTTTGTTTAAAATGAGGGGGAGGCATCATGTTACAGCCTTTGAACCATTGAAAGAGGGCATCAATTCAAGGAAAAAGCACATTATTCTATCTGGTAGAATGGCTTTTAAGATGTGTTCTCAAGGAATCCGTGACTGTAGATCATTCACAAAATGAATCTATTGAGAAGATTTAGAAAGCTTTTAAGCAGATGGATGGATTCAAATGGAAGATGCAACTTAGAGAAAACTTGTCTCCATCAACCATGAATTGCAGAGCAACTCAAAACACAGATCAGGGCAAACAGTGTGAGCAAAATGTAAATCAACAGAGGAGAATAGAGATAAAAATGTAACACGATCATGACCATCCACCACTAGCTCGTTGGTTTAAGACACACACTCTTTAAAACCCATGAGACTAGCGAAATTCCGCCATGTGGTAGGTGGGCCCGGGTGAAGTCTCAAAGATATAAGTGTTTATAAAGGCTTGATGAAATTTTTAAAAGGAAAAGTTTTGGTGATGAGAGAGGCTCGATGAAATATTGAAACATAAAACCTTTGTTGATGCCTATGTGATGATAAGGAAGCCTCGATGGGCTATGCATTTCATAAAATTAACTGGTGAAATTTATTAAAAAGGCCCGATTAATGTTTGTTTTAAATGGCAGGACCTGATGGAATTTTAAATGCTTGTCATTTAAAATAGAGTGTGCCTATCATTGGGTGGGGATAATATTCTTAAGAGAAAAGATTTCACATTATAAAAGGGAAAAATATTTTAAAATGGTAAGATTTTAAAATACATGGGCAAAGTGAATTTATTTGTTTTGCAATTAGATATTTTATTGTTGGATGTAAACAAGAGATAAGTAAAGTGAGTTTTATATTCACTTTATGTATGAAAGCAATATATTTTGTTGTGGAATATTTTACTTTGCATAAAGGTGAAAGGAAAAATAAAATGTGCAACAAATAAAGGGCAAAGGTGAATTTTTTAATGGACAGAAACAAAAATTTTATGGGAAAAGAAGTTTTCTTAGTTGTTGGGTAAATTTGGATGGAAATTTCCTCACATGGCAAAATTTTCAGTTATTGAACAACAGATTGCAAAGGTAGAATTGGAGGCATAATTGGTTGCAAAGAGGAGAGATGAGAGAGGCTTTACAATTTTGTTAATCAATGATGAAAGATATTTCCAAATGGCATTTGCAAATCCTCTTCTGGAGCCTTCTATTCTTCTATTTCTTCTCTTTTCTTCTCATTATTCAGGGGTTCTAAATTCTTGTAGGGGGTTGGGTAGATAAAAATTGCTAAGTCGGAGTCATATTTTGAGTCTGTGAAACTGTTAATGTTGATTTCATGAGTAAATATTAGCTAGTTTGTGCAAATAAATAATGAATGTCTTCAAAGTGTTTGCACATTCATGAATATCTTCAAATTGTCTCTGTATTTGTATAGTTAAATCATTTGAATTCAATAATACCACGTATGTTTGAGTTTTTCATCTCAAATTTCTTGAGATTGTGTTATGTGTTCATGGTTATGTTTCAATGAAATGGTTAAAATACTTTGAGCAGATAACAATGATTTCAAGTGTGCAGGTTGGATCTGATAAAGAGAATTTGATTAATAATAAGAGAGGATTTGTTAATGTAATACATTAACAATTGTAAATCCACTAGTTAATATTCATTTGATGATGAATTCTTTTTATGTGTTTAAATCCATGGCCCAAAATTAGGCATTGATTTATATTACAGCTTGGTGCATCTCAGAAACATTTTATAAATTCAAAATCATCTTTAAATCCCTATTGTTTGTTTGAAGTTAGTGTTCTGCCTCCCAATTATTGAGTTAGTGTTGATCTACCAAGAAATTAGCCTTATTTGAGGTTATTAATGCTTTATGTGGTGTCTTTTCATTGGGATTTATCTGCTATAAAAAATAATGTCTATGTGCAAGTGAATTAAGTTTTAGGCATTGCATCGATTGACCCACCTTGGTTCTATAGAGCTAGAAGTGCAGAAGATCTTAGTCTTTGATTGAATCTTGTCAGTTGGCCAAATCAACCTTGGATTCTGAGCATAGGACATTGGCTAAGTCTTTAGGATTCAATTGATCTGTTGATATTTGGAACACCAGCATAATGCATCTTAACTATTGCAAATTGTAATGCAATGTTAATGCAAGCCATTTCAAGGATGATAATGGAGTCCAAATCAGAAAAGAAGGTATTTGAAAAGTAGGTTAACCAAAATGAACCAAATATTTTTGGGATAGGGGACTCTCTTACACTTCTAGGGTTTTGCATCTAAAAGGAGAGAGGAATCCTCAAAATCTTTCATGGCTCACTCAAGAATATTCCCTTGAGATTCCAATGGAAATATGATTGAAATCTTCTTAAGGGGAATGTCTTAGATGCAAATAATTGATTAAAAATATAGAATACTAATGCAAAACCAAGGAAATGCAAATTGTTTGAAAACACAATGTAGTATGCAAACATAAACTAAATGACCTAGAAATGATCATGAAACAAAATAGAAAATTGTAGAACTAAAGATGTGCACCTGGAAATGTGTTGAGGACTAGAATAAAGACTGGAAACACTGTTGATTCTAAAATTTTGACCTACTAGGACTCATATGCCATTTTGGGTAACTTAGTCCCAGATCTGGAAAACTGTGCCAAGGCCTATTTCAACCAAATGGGAATTTGAATCTATAAATATTTTTTAAAAACATGTATAGTGGGACTCATACACCATTGATGGTGACCTAGTCCAATTTGGCTTTTTTGAATATTTGAAAGTGGAAACAAAAGCTCTCGGTCTACACTTTTTGTTCCTCCATGTGTTTGGATATGAAACTTCCAAATTCGAGCCTATAAGTGACTTTTATAGATATTTTGACCTAGCCAACAAGGAGATGTCTTCAATAATTTTGCAACCTATTCTTCAATGATTTTGAAGTATTTAAGGTACTTAAATCTATAAACACACAAGGAAAGAGAGAAAATGTTGAATGTTAGGGAATAGGGGATTGCCTTGGTCAAACCCCTTATAGGTGATTAAACCAAATGAAGAAGTAAGAGGAAGCATTAGCAAGAAATGAAGGAATTAAAATCTTTCCATGATGATAGGTGTTGAATTTCTACAACAATGGATGAAGAATCTGCCCTTCAATGCCTTAGAAAACTATCTTGATGACTTAGAATGATAAAACCCTAGCTTACTTGACTTGAGATGGATGGTAAATGATGAATGAATGATGAATTAGGGTTTAATTTTTTTTATATATAGTAAATCCACCTAAAATTCCCATTAATTTGATCTCCAAGGATGACATGGAGGAAAATTAAACTTAAAACCCAAATTTTCCCACTCAAACCTGGAGAATGGCTCAAATGGGACTAAGTCACCAAGTTGGGTGACTTAGTTGCACCTGGATGGAACTCATTTGTCCAAATGGTATACTTAGTCCTACAAGGACTCTTTTTCCAACCGAGATGTCGGGGAGTGAAGGATTCGGGTTTATATGATGATTTATTCGGGTCTTTGATCAAATTAAGCCTTCTGATGCACAATATGGGGTCATAGGGGCCTATTAATGATGATGTAAAAGGAAATTAGAGCTTGGTACAAAAAATTCAATGTAAAAGTGTGATAATATACTCTACAACATTAAAAGGAGGTCCACATAGCCTAGAAAGGCACAACATCCAATGTGAATATGTAAAACACATTACAATAGTAAATTAGAATTAGGTTTAATTTAGAAGCCTTCTAGATTAATGTGAGAATGAAATTAAATACATTTTACAGTATTGAATTAATGGGAAAATAGGTCCATTAGACTTAAATACTTAATAAAAGTCTAGAAAAGTGTGAAAGTCATTCACAACACTTTACAACACCTTTACAAGACATTGATAAATGCATTTTATTTAGTTTTCTAGGGCCCAAGTCCTATTTTGGATGTGTAAAACACCTCACAACACTAAATTAAGGCCTCATTAAGTCCAATTTATCATCAATTATTCCCACATCAAGCAAGAAATAATTTTTTCTACACTACAATTGCAAATGATAACATGCTTATACTATGAGGGGGGTCAATAATTATAAGCTAATATTTTACGAATATCAAATTTAACAATCAAAATAATACCAATCACTCTATATAAACAATTAAAAACATTACAAAAACACAAGATTTATGAGGAAACCCTTAGAAGAGAAAATATGGAATTTTATTTTTTTTAATATAAATCTCTTTTACAATTTTTTTAGGCACTAGCCTATAGGAGACACCAATCCCCTCTTATATGATTTATAAGTACCAACCAACCAGAGACACTAATCCCCACAATTGAGCACCAAATTATAAGAGACACCAATATCTTCTTTTGTGAAGTACTAACTTTTAAATGAGTAAGTATACTCCTTTTAGAAATATTTATTCTTTAATGGATGAAAAAGAAATCATAAAATTTTATTGTACATATTTTTTTCTCACAAGTTTTCTCTTAGATGACTACAACCACTTTCATACACTTTTCTTCTGAAATATACATGCATTATCCTTCACAAAACTTCTATAATTTTTTTTTTATGGTTTAAATATTCCTTCAATGATATTCAATTAATTCCTCATATACATGTCTTCAATGAATTATATTCATATAAACTTCTTCATAAAATCTACCTTTGGTGTAGGGGCACCTACAGGTCATTTTGTGCTCCAAGGGTGTGAAAAATTGGAATTTTATGTTGGTTTGTATTGTTTTCATGTAATAAAGTCTTTTAAGACCGTTTCATGTTAGTTGGAGTCTAGGTTGAGTCATTAGGTGAATGGTAGAGTCTAAATGCAAAAATTGTCAAATTTGCACAATGTTGTCAAGCAACTTTTTGCATTTTTCTCAAAATTGAACATAATGATGTTTTTGTTAGTTTATAATTTTAAAAGTGGTTGATAACTATTGGGAAATTATTTTAAATAATTTAAAATCCTTTTATGGTCTTAGAGAAGTTTGGTTGATGAAATTTTGGGAGTTTGACTAGTAAAATAATTTTCTTTTCTACATTTCTAAATATTTCTTGGTTGTTATTTGATGTAGTATGGATCTGTATGATCATATACTAATACAAAATGAATTTTGGATGATAGGTTATTTAATATAATTTCATTTTGGGTTGGCTACATGTAATTTAATTGTGATTTGAGTAAGTTCTATTGATTTTGCTTCAGACTAGTCTAAACCTTAGGTAGGGTAACCAGTGAGTGAATAAAATGTAGAAAACTCCATTGCATGGGTATAACTCCATGAAACTTGGTGTAATGGATTGTATTGGTGTGTACTTTTATGTTGCAATGTTTCAAAGGTAGGAGATGGAGTTTGACATGTGTGGAGTTTTCGTAATGGGTTGATATCGTCATGTATCAGACTTAGGAACACTAGAAACTTTGTGAATTTGATTGTAGGTTGTTGGAGAATGATTTTTGTGGTGATAGAAGTTAATTTAGATCTTATGGGATATGTTGCAGGTTTTGGAATAGGTGTTGAGATATTTTGAATCCCTAAACCTAGTTTTACCATGCATAGTTGCTTAATTAGGCCTAGTCAAGAAGTGTGACAGTCAATTTTTGAGGCCTTTCATACAAAGGAACCCTACCTAGGTTTTGGATATGTTTAAGAATGGAAAAATAGGTATCTAAAATAGGCCTCCATTTTTTTAGATCATTTTTTATTTAAGAGATATGTCCAAAAATTCCTTTTCAAAAGGCTAGTAGCAATAATGAGGGTTAGTGAAGGAAAACCCATGAGTTGATGACTAAGGGTGTTAAAGAGTGGTTTTTTGTGTGTGTTAAGATATTGAATACCCCTTCTCTACATCAAATTGGTGTCAGAGCATAGATTTTTCTGAAGAGGGAAAATTTGAAGTGAAGAGAAGCAAGAATGCCTCCAAAAGGGAATCCAATTGCTAGAGAGGTGAATGAATTCAAGGAGAAACATGCAAGAGAGATGAGAAAAATGAAGGAGTTGATGTAAGCCCTTGCCGCTAGGCTTTCTGTAGTTGAAAAAAGTTAGAAAAGAGGAATGGTCATAGGATACTTGAGTGATCGAGAAGAAGAAGAAGGGGAAGAGGAAATTTCCCAAGGAGATTCTGAAGAAGAGATGGATCCTGGTGACTTTAGAATGGCCAAGCTGTTGAAGGAAATCAAGGGAGAAGGTCCTAAGATCAAGATGGATTTACCAGTGTATGCAAGAAAATTGGATAGTGAAGAACTCCTAGATTGGATAGGAGCACTAGACAACTACTTTGAATATGAAGATGTGCCAGAAGAACAAAGGGTGAAGTTGGCCAAGAAAAATTGAAGGGCCATTCATTGCTTTGGTGGGACTATGTACAAGATGAGAGGAGGAAGAAGGGAAAATCTAAAATCACCTCTTGGGATAGGATGGTTGCTATACTCAAAGGAAAATTCCTACATGGTGACTATGTCATTTAGTTATTTAGAAGGCTTCAAAATTTTAAGCAAAAGGATATGGATATAAATGCCTATATTTAGGAGTTCTACAAATTGAGTATAAGGCTAGGCCATGCAAAAGATGATGTAGAAAAAATTGCAAGATACATAAATGGGTTAAGATACAACTTTCAAGATGAACTAAGCCTTACAAACCATAAAATAATGGAAGAATGTTATCAATTGGCCATAAGGGTTGAAGATAAGTTGAGGAGAAGGAAAGAAAAGAAAAGCATGAGTAGAGGAAGGAGTTCTAAAGGAAGAGGTATGTTTTGATTTAGGATAGTCATATGAGAGTCAAGGAGAGAGAAGTTGAGTTCAAGAACAAGTTGTAGATTCAAGAGGCTATTTTAGGGGAATATTTGGAGGCCAAAGAGGAGGTTCAAGTGGCTTTACTAGGAACTGTTATATGTGTAAAAAAAAATTTAGGGCCACCAAGCATGGAAATGTACGAAGGAGCAACCATCTACTTCTTTTGGAAGTGAAAGAAGAACTTAGATTGCATAGGATGGAGATGATGTTGAGAGTGTACATTCCTCACCACACATTGAAGAACCAAAGATTGGAGAGTTTTTGATGATGAGAAGAACACTAAGGGTAAACCCACAAAATTGGCTTACAATTCCATTAAGGAAGGAAAAATGCATTTTTAGATGGAAAATACTTTAGGGGGTTCGCTTAGAACTAGGAGGGTTAGCTAGAACCCCCTAAAGGGTTTGATAGAACCAGGGGATTTGCTAGAACCATGGGGTTCAAGTGAAACCCCCCTTAATAGGTTTCTAAAGGGGGGTTTGAGAGAACTCCCTAGTTCTAGTTAACCCTGGTTTGCTAGAACCACCCTTTTCCCCCCTTCTACCCCTCTGGCACCAACAATCTACAGAGTTTTTCCCTTTGAATCTCATGTTGAGGATGAAAATGGAGGAGACTTCATAGACCTAGCTAGATGATGGTAGTCCTCAAAATGAGCTATCCAACGAATATAATTTTAATGTGTTTTGGTTTTATTATGTATTTTTTTTTAGTTTAATTAAACATAGGTTTTTCACTGAAAATCAAGCTCTTTTTTTTGTACATGTGGAAAAATAGCATATTATCATTTTATTTTGTTATATATCAGTGCATTAGATATTCAAGTCCTTGATCCATAAAAAAAATTTGAATTTTGATACATACAAAAATTTTATGTTGTATACAGTCTGCCTATGTTTGAATTGTAATTGGTTTGACTTTGAAACTTGATTAAGGAAAAAATATTCAATAAAACACTATTAAACCAAATGGAAGAGCTCGATATCGTAGTTATAAATCTAAATTTGAAAAAAATCGAATTGTATCCTTCATTTATCTGATGCAGAAGGGATCTATGACAAATGTGACTAAAGTGAACGTACATAAAGGTGAACAAATCCTTAATGCCTTAAGCTTAACTAAGAGACATTAAATAATGGAGCAGGAGGAACAATAAAGAGAGAGAATTATAACACAGAACAAAGAGAGAGAAGAGGACACAAAATTGGTTACAGAGGTTGTCCGAGTGGACTATGTCTCTGAGTCTATCTCAACTAAGTGACCAATCTATTAACAATGCTCCAAATGCAGTACAATCTCTAAAAAGAGCCTCTTGGAAATTGCTTTACAATCTTCTATATCCTATCCACAAAGTCATGGTACAAAATTCCTCACTCAAATCACCACGCATAAAGTCTCTCAAAGCCAAAAGGATGTTTTACAAAGAGCAAGAAAAAGACTGTCTAAAGGCTCTACTACAGAATCAGAGCATTATTACATAAAAAAATTCGCTATTCCCTCTACATAAATTCTTCTCACAAGAGAAAATACTCTCCACAATTCTCTACTCACTTGGAAAACTTTGATCCAAGAATGTGGTGATGAATGCCCTCCTTGGCTCCTCTGTTTTATACTTGAAGTTTTCCCATTTGGACTAAAACCTCCAAAATTCATAATTTTCCCCCTTTAAGGAAGGAGTTAAAAAAATTCCCCCATTTTACATAATCAATTAATAACCCCTTAATAAAACATTTAAATTTTGTTTATAAGCCCTTATTTTATTATATTTTCAAGCTACTAGGTTGTTTTAGGGGATATTTTTTATTATTATTTTTTTGGTGGCCTATAATAAATTTTGGTTTTGTTTAGTTTAGGCCTCGAGTCTAACTTCTTGCTAACTAAAACCCACTACATGTATATATCAAGATTGCACAGTGGTGCAATGGTGAATGAAAATTTTGGTTGGTGGGGTGGTTGAGGGTTCGACCCTTGCCAACCATCACTTAACACCGAATCCAATTTCGTTATATGACAAACAAAAATGATGACATATATAGTTACGGGCACATTGCATGGTGTAACGATGAGTGTAAATCGTTAGACACCTAGGGGTCACGGGTTTGACCCCCACATATACTTTTTTCTTGGTAAATGAATTTACCCAAGGTGACCATCGAAGACCTACAATGGACGAGGTGTCATGTGGCACATCGAGATGGTGCCACATGGCATGATATGATTCACTAGAAAACACATCATCAAGGACGTTGTTAAATTTTGTTGACTAGACCACTGATTGGGCTGCCATGCGTACTCTTGAGTCAACCTCCAACTGTGTGCAAATGCCACATGTCAGGTGTTAATTGGTCCACATCATTTCTGTATGGTATAGATGGATTTGTTAGCATGCTGACATCATGATGACATCATCATCCATATAGTCCAGAAGGCAAAGTCAATCTACAACTTTGACCAAGCATAACTCACACATATGAGCTCTGATTTTGATGAAATGAGTGGTGTTGGGATCGTGGCCACAATCTCTTCAATTTTCCATGATTTCTATTGAATTTTGAGTCAACCATTTCTTCCACTTTTTTGATGCCCTCAAGTACCAGTTTGACTTGAACTTTGATTGGTTGTATCTTGGGCATATAGACTCCTCTTTTTCCCATTCAAGTTTCATTGAATTTAGGATTCCAAGCTCTTTTTGATAGTTCTAATTTCAAGGGCATATAGAACAGTTCAATTTTTAGCTTCTCGAGATCCACCTAGATCATTCATTGGAAGAAAGTTATGTTGTATGCGATGAGCATCAATCCTTAGAAATGGTGTTTACTAAAAAAAATATTTTTCAAAGAAGATGGAAAAATAAGTGCAATCTAATTCCAAAAAAATTAAAAAATATATATTTAGAATGTATAGACAAAATGTCACAAATCATGATTGATGGAGCTTATAAAATTCTAAGGAATTTTCCCTCAACTCCCATGAACTTGGTTTCCATTCTAAGCCCCTATCCCCAAAGTGAGTAGAGTTTTATTCACAAAATAATTTGAAGGTTATATTTTGAGGTTAACCTACATGATCAGTCATCGACCCCTTAAGTCATCTCTCAAGCCATCTGGCACGTTAGTTTACCAGCCCCATTAGCCTAGAGAATTGGTCAATGTTGTTCCCACCACATAAAGTCTTTTCCTAAAGTTGAGTTTTAAATTTTAACCTAGTGACTTAAACCTTAAGTCATTAACCCCAGACATCACGTTGTCATTGACTAGACCAAGTCTCATCCATTAAATGCTAACATTACTTGATGTGCATATTTCAAGATTCGAGGACTAGGGAAAAGATTTGAATTGTACCCCACTAGCTCATGGTAGTTAAGTGCCAACAAGATAAATGCAGCGAGGCTAGCGAGAAGCAGACATGTGTCAATGTAAACTATGGGATCCACTCCCCACTATCACTCCCATGGCCCAACATTTTAAATGAGCGGCTGAGATCAATCTAGTGGAACGATCTTCACCATTCCACACTGGCCCACTGGGTTAAAATGAAACATTGTTATGGCTAGCAAGATCAGCGAGATCTTGACATTTATCCCAATATACTTGGTTAGTGGAGCCCCACACTAAGAAAATATCATATGAAATGGAAGAAATTTATTAGTTTTGAACATTTCAATGAAGCACCATTGGAAATAAAAAATGGTCAAACAAGGGCTGGTTGTCGAATTATCCATCAAGGCAAAAAATTAATGGGTAGCATTCAAAGTTGGTGAAAAAAACATGATGGCCATTTTTATTCTACATAACCAACTCGCATTAATGGCTAACATCCTATAGAGTGATTGAGTTGATCTCAATTCATGTGGAGACATAAATGCTGGTAATCATGAAGAGTGGTTTATGGATTTTCATGCAAATGGTGAATTAAACAGTGATAGTACATTTTCCAATGAGCTACCTAGGTTATGCATGCGTGGTAAACATTGATTATGAATGTCATTCCTTCACACGATAAATATAGAAGGAATAGCTACTATTCGTTTCATTCAAACTTAGTACGTAGGCATTTTATTGATTAAGGCAAGAGTAATTGATAGGTAAGAAGATGAGTGAACCAGCTAGGAGCTCTACTCACTTGTTCTCTCAAGAACCTGGTTAGGGTATGTCAAAAGTTGCCTTGACCATGGAGGCCAACATTCCTGCTAAAAAACCCAGAATCACTCCTACTAGGTGTAGTCGAAGGCTACAAGTCTAGGGTGGTACTTTAGGAAAAGTGGATGACAAAGGAAAAAGCCTAATGCGGTCTCCTATCAGAGCACAAAGGAAAATAAGGTACGAGCATGGCTCCTATGGATGCCAACACTCACCCATTGACCTTACGAGCAACATTTCTGATAGTGAAACTGAGACTGACTCTGAATATTGTCAGTATTTAGCTCTCATGAATTACGGTCTTCCCTTTGATGAGGAAGTGATATTTGTTGTGCCATTGGAAATGAAAACCCTAAGTGGGCAGACTGGAACTATGTTGGGTAAGGAGAAGAAAGATGAGGAAATTGAGGTTTCCTCTCCTCCTTTGGAAATGACTAGAAGTGGGTGTGTGTATCATAGGCATGGCACCAGTAAAGGTGGGGTGGCTAGTAAATGAAACTTTTTTGTGTGTGAGGGATGTAAATTTTTTTTGTTGATAAAATTTATTGTTGTTGGTGGTCTTGTTTTGTGTGTGTGGAAAATTTTTGTGTGTTCGACATCAGTTGTGTGCCCTCATGGAATTTTGGTTGCTTGGTTTGTTGCAGTGCAGATGGAAACAAAGGGAATTTTGGTGGCACTTTGCATTTCCTTTCTCTAGTGGCAGTTACATTTTGGCTTTTCCCATGTTGCACCATTTCCTTGTAGATTCAACACATGGGAAATTTTGAAATGCAAATGAAATTTTGCATGAAATGAAAATTTGTAATGAAACTGCATTTGAGCCCAAAGCTTATTGCTCCCTTGTCGTATAAAAGGGAATTCAAGGCTCACTTGTGAGGGAGAAGAAAAGAGATGAAAATTTATGGTCAAGTCTAGGTTAGGTGTACATGAATTTCACAATAGGAATAGAATAGTGGGTTTTTTTTTGCTCTCTTTGGAAAAACATATACATATTGTCTTAAATTGTTATGCATATTTTACTTATGAACATAAATGAAAGTATAATTCTGATGCATTTCCTCTCCTTATGTGGATTTGAGTAAATATTGAATGGAATTGCTAATAATAGTTTCATTTTTTATTTTTAACATTAGTTCAAATGTATGTCTCTTCTTTCTACTTTCATTCAAGTAATTAGTTAAATGCTCAAATGGAGTCATAGATTTACAATTATTTGTAGGGGATTTCATAAGTAGTTGTTTGTTATAAATTGTGAGCCCTGTAATGCAAAGCTATTATGTGGATAGTCCATTCCATTAGGATTTAAATTCATTTTGGTATTAATGATTATTGTGTGTATGACTTCATCACCCAATTCAACAAGGCACTAGTCTATTTCTTTAAAGATTCACCTAATGGGCTGATAAAATTGTTGTATGGTAACCAGCCTAGAGTCAAAATTTGAATTCACTTTGAATTTCTTTAATCTTTACACAAATTTTATATTAATTGTCATATGGGATAGCATTTGGCTAGATGGTAGCAAGTTATTTAGAAATAAGCCAATTTCATAGTAAGCTTTGCACAATTACCTTTTAGTTAAAATGATTTGTGAAAATGATGTGGTCTGTCAAGTATAATTCAGATGAACACTAATAGGAACACCCTCCTAGGTCCCATAGAGCCTAAAGTATAGAAGATATTAGTCTATGACTAGATCTTGTTAGTTGGCCAATCATTTTTAGGAGTTTTGAATATAGGAACTGGCTATTCCTTAGAGGTTCCTTTAAGTGCACTGGAAAAAACACCAATGAAATGGCAATTCTACTGGGGACAATTCTCATTCTCCAATTGTAGACTATTTAGAAGTAGAGTCATGTCATTTGCATAGATTCATATTATTGTTTTCCATTCTAAATTTAGTTCAAATATTGAAGGATTTAAAACTTGGAGGAAGATTTGTTGTAGTGAACCTAAAAAAATCAAGATCTATGGTGCTCTGCTAGTGAGAGCAACTCATAAACAAATTTATAATTCTTGAAGTTTAGTCCTCTACAAGGAGAGGTGGAGAATCTATCAGAAGAACCTATTGAATATTTGAAGAAATTTCTAGATCTACAAGTATTTCCAGTCAGGAAGACAATTTGCAACAACTGCAATGTTTCTAGGTATTCTTCAATCTTGGTTTTCAAGAAATTTGTATATGAAAGCCATATTTGAACTTCTCATGAAAAAAAAATTGGTTCCCTATTGAGTGATTAGCACTAACAAAGTGAAAGGATAGTAGTATTTAGTTTGCACACTTCTGAATTGTAATTTGTAGTCTATGTATTGTTTTGTAAAAGTATGTTAGTTTCAAAATTTTCCCACTAGATAGATCTTAGGCTTAGATGCACTTGAATTATGCATTGTAATATTCTAAGATCATTTTGAAAGCTAGAGATAGGGAAATGAATGACTAGTTCTAGAGTTGATATGTGAACTTTGAAAGAGGCATGTCAAAATGCTCCAATACATGCATCCTAGTATGGTTCAGAATGGAACCATGGTTTGTGATCAGTTCCAACCAGATTGTTAAAGAAGTTTTAGCACTAGAAGGTACAAAGCCATCAATTTCAATGGCATTAATGGTTACCCAAATGAAATTCCAGCTAAATTCATAAAAAAATTGCCAAGATTCATTTGTGACAAGTTTGAATCAACAAATATACATATGCAAGAATTTAGTAATGTGATTGATGATTATGAGATTGACTATGAAGATGTGATCATGAGACTATTTGTTCAATCCTTAAGAGGAGATTTGAGGAATTGGTTCTCCTATCTTCTAGCTTCCTCCATTCATTCATGGGAAGAGTTTAAGGCAGTGTTTATGGAGCAATTTAGAGAAAGGATTGACCCTGTTTTCATAAGGAAAAAGGTCATGAACATGGAAAAGGGAAAAGATGAGTTAGTCCCATCTTTTAATCTCATATTTTCAAAGCCCATAAGAGAGATTCCTGAAGAAATAAGACCAAATGATGTTGAATGTTTGGTTGTGTACTTGGGAGCATTTGACAAGAAGCTAAGTTTCTTATTAAGAGACAAGGAGCCCACAACCCTACACCAAGCATATCAAATGGCTATGGACATCAAGAATAATTTGAGATATTCAATGATGAAAGGACATAGGGATATGAGTGTTGGTCATCTTAACACATCTTATGTAGATAAAACTCATAGATCAGATAATAGAAGTGCTTGTCAAGATGGTAATGTTGTTGCTTTGATTTCTCCATCATTAGAATTTGTAGATCATAATGAGCTCCATGATAGATTTCATCAAAATTTGAGGAATGTTGATCAAACATCTATTGTTCAAGTACTTCTAAAATGAAGAGACACAAAGGAGAATCAACACATGATTTGTTCTCAAGGTTTTTGGATACCTTGTGGAAAGTCCCCACAAATTTCAGACCTAATGATTCAGTGTGCATTGATATGTTTTGTGAAATCTATAAGTCTGGGTTGAGTACTTGGCCAAAGAAGCTAAAGCCTCACAGTTTGGGTCAAGTGCTTGATTAGATAAAGGTTATTGAGGGAGCTCGACTTAGTTATGAATAAAATGTGGTGACTCAAAATAAAGATAGCAGCTTCCTTAACGAAGAAAATCAAAATATTATACACAAGAATGAAAAGAGTGTGTTAGAAAATGAGGATATCTGCTATATGAATGAGTATGTTGATTGTAATCAGCTCACAATCAACACATGTGCAAACCCTTGTAGCAATTATGAAGATGAAGGTACATGGTATGATGAGGAAATAGATATGCATGAAAATTCTTCTTGGAATATCTTGTGTGATGAAGAAATGAAAGAAATGCAATATTTCATTCCATGTCAACTTTTGGTTGGTGAAGATAATGCAGATGTTGTTGATATCTCATCACAAATTAGTGACCAAGACATTGAAGAAAAAATTTCAAGCACTTATTCTCCAGAATCTGAGCATGATCTATGTAGTGATAAGTCCTCTTGTGATGAGAATTATGATGACAACCAATCTAATTGCTCTACTGTTGATTACAATTGCTCCTATGAAGATGATATAGAGGTAATTTCTTCACATAAAGATTGCAATGACATGAATGCTCATGAAATCACTTGTTCACAAGTGAATGATCTAATTGCACTTGATGCAAACTCAGAATGTAGTTCGGGTTTGACATCAATGGAGCATGTTAGTCATGTTAATGATGAATAATTTGAAGACAAACATATGTGTGTTCAATTTGTTGATCCTAGACATAATGTTGAAAGTGATGAAGATGTTGATGAATATATTTATGTCTTGGTTGTTCATGATTGTTTATCTAAAGTAGAAATGGAAATGTCATCTATATATGAAAAGGATGATGGGGTGCACATTGATGAAGGAAGGAATTCATTTATGAAGGATCAAGTTATGCATTGTGATAGTCACATGGATCTAGCATTAGCCTTATTACCCATTGACATTGCAAAAATTTTTGGTCAATGTGTGTAGTAGCCACATGATGTAAATGAGAGTGGATATGAGGTCAGTCAATATGATATTATCGGTCTTTGTTTGATGATCTCTCTTGTCTTCATAGTATGCAAGTGGACATGTTTGTTTTGAATGAGGAATGCTCTGATGTGAAAGAGAATGAATGTTCTAGCTTCAATGCTAATGAACAAGTTTTAGATAATAGGGAGTCTTTGGAACATAAGAGAATATGCCTCTCAACTAATAGTGTACGTGAAGCTGATAATGCACTTGAGACTCTTTTTGCTGACCATATTAATGTTGAAGGCGATGGCATTCAAAATGATTCAAACACTAAAAATGTTATGAATAATCAATGTGAGATTCTTGGCTTAGGTTGAATTTTGAATTATCTGAATCTTTTTTTGAAACATTCCATATGAACCTACATAGTGATCTCAAGAATGAATCTGATATCATGTGTGAACCTGAGATAGAGAACACTACTTATACATTGGAGGTTGACATCTTTGTTGAATGCCATGACTTGAATGGAGATGAAAGTACTTTTGGTATTGATAAACCTGATTTTCAGAATCTTGAAACATATGACAATGTGTTTGGGCTATGGTGTTTGAGTGAAGATAAACCAACTTGTGATGTAACTTAGTTGAAGGGGTTGCAAATGTGCGAGAAAAATTTGCTCAACAAACAAGAGGATGGAATATTGTTCTTCAACCATGATATCTCCTCTAAGCATGATCATTATGAGGGGGTTAGTGAGTGTGGTCTCAAACGCTATCCCCAAATGTTACCACTTAATACAAAATTAGAAAATGAGGAGAGTGGTAATGATCTGGCCTATTTGATTTGGTTGTCATGTGATGAAAAAGCTAAATAGAGAGCAATTTTTCACTTGCATGAAGGCAACTTGATACTTGTGTTTGTAGAAATGCAGTTACTTATGTTGTTGTGGTTTGATAGAGGCAAGCACAAGTTGAGGGAGATTAGTTCTTTCATCAGAATTGTGTTTGATAGAGATAAATTTTGATTCCCATTTTTCATTTGGTTGCTTGGGGTCGCCAGATGAGGTTGAAAAAGAAGAATGAATAAAGGAGCAGTTTCATAGCACTTGATGGACTCAGAATTTGGTCTACTCCCCAGAGGCCTAGAATATTGCTATGCCCATAGGGGGCATACATCCCTAGTTGGAGCCACTGATGACACTCTCAAATTGAGATGCCCATTTCAAAAAAATTGTCTCTACACTTTCAAAAGTGTACCTGATGAATCTGCCTAAGTGACCTACTTTAGAGGGTTATATTTTGGAGTCTATTGATTTTCATGCAAAATACCTTTGCAAGCCCATTCATGTGTCATATGTGAGAATTCATGTCAATTTTTAGCCTCCCATGATGAGTTTTGTCAAGGTTTTGAGAAGTGAAGCTGGAGGGTTTTCACGTTGTTCTGTTGTTTGCAATGTTTAGTTCTACAAAGTAGCCTCCTGTTTGAGCTAACATTTTGAAACCTATTGATTATCAAGTCAAAATTATTGTTGTTCTCAATTCTCCATGCTGAGATGAGCTCACATGTTAATTTTTAGAGTTCCATGATTTGATTTGCTATTCTTAATAGGTCAAAACCAAATGAAATTTCTCGTGTTTTGTATCTGCATTGCTGACAGTGTTTCTGAGAGGTCAACTTTGGCCATAAATATCTTTAGATGATTGATAATTCAAGAAAATTCCTCTTACACGTGTGCTCGCTATACCAACATGATCTACTATGTCTAGTAGCAGCTCACCAAGAGTTGATTTGATATTTTTTCAACGAGGTGGTTTTGTGACTTTTAATTGGTTCAAAGCAATTGTTTTTTGCAGAAAGTTCAACTGAGCAACTTTGATAGTGAATATCTTCCACCTAGTGACTCTTTTTTCTAATCCATCTATTACAATCAATTCTCAGGTGTGATTTCCACATGCTTGCAAGTTTTCATGACTCTAGGAGGTTGTTTGACCAGTTTCCCAAGCCGATTCTAGAGCCAACTTGTCCAGTTTTGCTCATTTTGCAGAAGTGCTAGAAAGTAGCTTTTGATGACAACCCATTTCAAATTTTCATTCCAGATTCATTCAAAAGAATTTTTGAGTCGATTGAGCATAAAATTTGTTTGAAAACATTTTTTTTAGTTGGGCCACATGGGACCCGACATGCTTTGCATAGTTGTGAAGTGCTTTGAATGAACTTTTTAGTTAGGGTTGTAAGAGCAGTAAATGATGGTGAATTGAAAATGCAGAAATTGTTATCAATACTCATAACAATGCTTGTCAATTATTGTCCTAAAAGTTTGAAATTTCAAATAATGTATGTGAGAATGATGCTCAATTAGGATGCTTTCAAACACACAACAATAGGAACCTTGAATTAAAATTTAAAATGATTTTGTTCCAAAGCACACACATGAAAATGGTGTTTCTTTTAAGTTACCATGGACAAAGTCACAACACTATTTGATCTTGGTAGGGTAGTTTAAAAAGCTATATGATATTGAGAAGATATTGCAATAGAAGTTGGATGATGATGCTAGAATTATTGATGAAGTTGATATTGGATACTTTTCAAATAGATAAAACACATCAAATACTTTGTATTTTCCTAGCAACATGAAGATGGATAATGGATGATTGGTCTCCTGTACAAATTGGTTTATAATTGATATTCAGTCCAAGAAGGTCTTATAACATCAAGATAAAATTTTAAAATTGGGAGTCAAGTTTCAGCAAATAAGTAACATATTGGAAAAAATTTATTAAATCAAAGACAATTGACATCAATAATAGAAAGATAGAACAAGAGTGCCTTTTCAAGGTCATCAAAAGTGAGTCATTGATGTAGCATTTTGTGGTAATCAAGTGGACCCTTTTAGAAAATGGAAGCTCACATTGCTATGTTCTCTGCATAAAGAAAGAGGAGATTCCAATGTGATTCAAGAGGAATATGAGAGTCTCCTTGGAGGTCATATGAGGCTTTGCAATTACAATAACCACAATGTCTAATTCATGCCTAGGTAGCCACCACATTATGCAGAATTTTCTACATACAGAGGAAACACAACAAATGGCTGAATGTGGTGCACTCCATATTTCAAAAGAAGGGAAATCTGCATTTTACCCCTTACTTCTCCATTTCCCAATAGAGTGGGATAGTTTGATGAGAATTCATTTTGAATTTTATGCAGCAGCATATGCATAGAATGTATTTGTTGACAAGACTTTAGAAGTCTTCAAGCAAATGCAGGACATGCAATTTTGTTTGAAACCAATCCCCAATGACATGATTGCAGGGCATGCACCGAAAAAATGGATTTGTTTAAAATATTCTAGAAACTTTTAAAACAGATTGATGAGAAATAGAGGTGTGTGCAGGGAGCAGTGATGGAGAAGTCTTTAGAAAATTTCAAGAAAATGCATTTGGAAAAGGTAGCAGATGGAGTGCCACACACCTAGCTGTGGGCAAAGATCATGTGTTGAAAAGCCTCAGAAATTTTTTGAAGAGCACAGCTTGAAGAGGCATGTATGAAGGGAAAAGGGAATGCAAACTACTTAGTAGGAGCCTGAAGTAAATTTGATCTTGTGGAACGCCAGGAGCATAGCAATACAAAGATGATCTATTGAAATTTTTTTAGAAACTTTCAAGTTGAAAGAGAGAGGATTGCAGGATATATACAAAATGCATTTGTTGAAATGGATTTTAAAGCTTCAAAATCCACGCACCAGCAAGGAGGACGCCATGCTTCAAAGCAACAAATAAATTAGATTTTTGAAAATGATTTAGAAACTTAAAACAAATGCATCCAACCAAAGTAAAATTTGTAGGGTATGTACATTCACCAAATAAAAAGAATGGATGGTAGCACATATGCCAAAAATATTTATTGAAAGAACTTTCAAAAGCTTTTAAGCAAATTTAGGAAAAGATGGATGGTGCGCAACCTCCACACAAATAAATGAGTTGTTAAAAAGCTTAAGTAACTTTCAAGCAAATTTTTGGGCAGGGAAGTATAGGAAATGGCACGAAATATGCACAAAGAGATTTGTGGAGAAAGCAACATAGGGGGACACTTCTACAATAAGAAACATGGAACACTGGAATTAGGTATGGGTATCCATCAGAGTAGGGAGGAAACTATATTAAGGTTTGTTTAAAGAATGCTGGGAGAGGCCATGCCCATGCTTGGAGACAAGGCACTCATTTGTGCCTAACAAAAGAAAGGCACATAAGAAATGGAAATAGAGATCGACCCAATAATGTATGGCAACCATCACTAGCAAGTGCATTTGTTGAAAAGGGTTAGAAAATTTCAGTAGACAGTTTAATGTGAAGGAGGCACCACAACTTACAACCCGCGCAAGAGGATCTGTTGAAAACACCTCTGAAACTAGTTAGAAAATATAGTGAGGGTAGAGGGATTGAGCTGCTCTATTAAGAGAAAAAAATTTCCACTATGAGAGGAATGCAGGTAGAGAAACACCAATGCAAATGAGATTAGGGTAAACAAAAGAGGGCAAAACATGATCAACAACTTAGGATGAGTGTGAAATGCATGAAAATCTAAACCACACCTCGCCAAATCACCCAAGGAAGATGCAAGCTTGTTAATTCTCATGAAACCATGGGATGAGGCCATGTGGAAGGTGTGTCCCTCGTGAAAGTCTTTGGTGAGTGAATTAAAACTTTTAAAGAGCCGATGATTTGATTTTTAAATTTTCTCATTGGTTTTAAAAGAAAGGCATTTAAAAAGATTTAAATGTTTCCCAAGAATACAAGGTAGATGGTGGGACCGATGGAATATTTTAAAAGCCATCACATTTTAAGTGGTGAGAAGCATTTTAATCTACTTGGTAAAAGGAGAGTTTAATTTTTTTTTAAATGATGCCTTTTAATATAAAATATTGAAGCTCTCCAATATTTTATAGGGCAGATGGTTTAAATATAAAGTGAAAGGTGGAATGCCCATTAAATGGTGGAGTTATTCATTTTTAAAAGAAAAGGGGGGTGGAGTGTTTTTACCCACAAAGGTGAAATATTTTGAAATTGAAGTGGGAAAATATTTAATGAAACATTTAAAACACTATAAGCATGGGTAAAGTCTTGTGGGCTAATGATTAAATGTTAAAGAATTTCACTCTTATTAAGGGAAACTAAAATGCAATGCTTTTAAAATGTAAAGGATGTGCACATGAAGTGGAACGAGGAATAAATAAAGTGAACGAATATTCACTATCTTGAAGGCTTTATTTGCAGGAAGATTAAGAGACAAATTCTATTGCAAAGAGGAGAGATGAGAGAGGCTTTGCTTGTTGTTGATTAATGGTGGATAAAGATTCTAGATGGAACCATTAGATTGATCTTTTGGCTCCTTCTATTCCTGTAGACACTTAAAAATGACCTAGGCCTGCAAGCTCTATTTGTACCACTTTCGTCCTAGCATAATTATGACATTTAATTATGTCCTTGGTCCATGTTCGACTATTAATTAAATAATTCATTATTGTTCAATTAATTCATGTCCTTTTATTCTTCATGATTATTAAATAAATAAATTTTATTTATTTATTCAATACATCTTTAATTATCTAAAGTCTTTCTTTAATTAAATAAATTTTGTAATTTGTTTAATTACCTTAATTCGTGAATTCTTCATTTAGATGAATTATGTCTATTTATTTAAATACCACCCACTTGCACAAATAAATCAATTTATTGATTTATTAAAATCCTTATTTTCTTTCAACTTGGCATCTTTGAGGGATATTCTCCACTCAACATTTTTAGAATTTTAAATTCTTACATGTCCCCCATTCATAATTTTAAATTCTGACATGTCCTCCACTCAAAATTTTAAATTCAGACATGTCCTTCACTCAAAATTTTAAATTCTGACATGTCCACTCAGAATTTTAAATTTTGACATGTCTCCTACTCAATCTTAAATTCTTACATGTCCTCCACTTAGAATTTTAAATTTCGACATATCCCCCACTAAAAATTTTAAATTTTGACATGTCCCCCATTCAAAATTTTAAATTCTGGCATATCCCCCACTCAGAATCTTCAATTCTTACATCCCCCACTCAGAATTTTAAATTCTTACATGTCCCCCCACTCAGAATTTTAAATTCTTTGGCACATTGACCAAAATGTGCTCATCCTCAACCACTCACAAGTTGACAAGTGGCCTCATCTCATTGGCCATTTTCTCATCAAAATAGTCTATAAATTGAGGGCCTCATTCTTCATCAGGGGAAGACTCTTGGATCTAGGATAGGCATTATAGTCAAATTTGCATAGGCATAGGCATTTAAGATTTAAATCCTTCAAAGCTTGTTTAGGACATTGGCATAGTCAAAGATTGCTCACACACTCAATCTGAGGGCAACACAATCAGCAAGTTAGAAGGTATAATGGAGATCAACCATGGAGATTGAAGACACTGGGTGAGATCGCTCTATTTTCCATGCTTTCATTTATATTTCCTTTTCACTTCATTATTTCTTTGGGTTTATGCTTTCAATTCATTGCTAATACTTCAATTCCCGAAATTTAACCCTTAGTTACATTGGTGAAAATGTTGAGTGGAGAATATCCATCAAAGATGCCATGTTGAAAGAAAATAAGGATTTTAATAAATCAATAAATTGATTTATTTGTGCAAGTGGGTAGTATTTAAATAAATAGATGTAATTCATTTAAATGAGGAAGAATTAACGAATTAAGGTAATTAAACAAATTACGAAATTTATTTAATTAAAGGAAGACTTTAGATAATTAAAAATGTATTAAATAAATAAATAAAATTTATTTATTTAATAATCATGAAGAATAAAAGGACATGAATTAATTAAACAATAATGAATTATTAATGTTATGCATATAATTTTTGGAGATGTAGACTATTAATAGGCTCTATCAGTTGTTCCCTGTCTGGAGTAGCCAATTGATATGCTCCAGAACCAAAACAAGATATAATAACATAAGGACCCAACCAGTTTGGTTCAAACTTTCTCGGCTTTTCTCTGTTAGCCTAGTTTTTAGGGTTCTACATGAGAACTAAGTTGCCAATTTCAAATTTCTTGACCATAACCTTCTTGTTGTAACTGTGACAGAGATGGTTTTGATATGCTTGTAGATGGTTCAGGGAATTTTTCCTCCTTTCCTCTAACATTTCTAGCTCGTGCAGGCGTGACTGTTTATATTCTTCATCATCTATTAGACCCTTCAGGGAGACTTGTAAAGAAGGAATTCAACCTCAATGGGAAAGATAGCCTCAGCCCCAAAGACCAGGGCATATGGAGTAGCTCCTGTAGGCATACGAATGCTTGTGCAGTAAGCCCACAAAGCAAGGTTGAGTTGGATATGCCAGTCACGGCCAGTGCCATTGACAGTCTTCTTGAGGATTTTGATAATGGTTTTATTTGATGCCTCAGCTTGACCATTTCCTTGTGGGTAATATGGAGATGAAAAATGATGTTGGATATGAAACCGCTCACATAACTCTCAAACATCTTGGTTTTTAAATGGATGTCCATTGTCAGTGATGATGGATTGTGGAAGGCCATACCGAAAAATGTAGTTAAGGATGAACTTGGATATTTGTTTGTCGGTTATGTATGTCAGAGGGATGGCTTTGATCCACTTTGTAAAATACTCAGTGGCAGTGATGATGAATTTGTGGCCATTGGATGAGGTCAGATGAATCTTACCCATGAGGTCGAGTCCCCATTGAGTGAAAGGCCAAGGAGAAGTGATCGGCCGAAGTTCTTGTGCTGGAGCATGGATAAAATCATTGTGAATCTAACACTTGTGACAAGTCCTAACATATTCTATTGCATCATGTTCAATGGTCGACCAATAGTACCCAAGTCTCATTGCTTTCTTAGCTAGAGTAAGACCACTCGAATGAGACCCGCATATACTGTCATGTACTTCACGTAAGGTTGTACGTGCTTCGTTGGTGTCAAGACATCTAAGGAGGGTGTCGTCAAAGCTATGGTAGTAAAGGGTGTCACTGACAAGGAAATACCTTGCGGCCTTTCAGATAAAATACTTCCTTTGGTTGTTGGATAGGTTCAGTGGAAGGGTTTGAGATTTAAGGTAGTCATAAATATCCTGGTACCAGGGGGAGTCGGGACCAACAAGTTTGCAGACCATCTCAGACTCTAGAATGTCATAGGTGGGGACTAGCAATTGTTCTATTAGGAATTCCAGCTGAGGCATGTTGCTTGGTATGTCAAATAAGGAGCATATTGTAGCCATTGCATCTGCTACCTTGTTCTACGTTCTCAGAATTTGTTCAAAAGTTACCATATGAAAGTACATTTAGAAACTGTCCACCATCCATTTGTAGGGAATCAACTTCTCATCTTTTATGTCATAGTCATCATTAACCTAGTTGATGACGAATTGAGAATCCCCATAGACATGTAGTGCTCTGATTTTCCATTTTATTGCCATTTTTAGTCCTATAACTAGTGCCTCATATTCTACCATATTATTTGTGCATGGAAAAGCAATGTGGAAGGACTTAGGGATGGAGTCTCCTTGAGGGGTGATGAATAGGATCCCTGCCCCCGAGCCATGATTAGTATGAGATCCATCAAAATATAGCCTCCAAGGTGACTTAGGTTATGTATGAAATATTGACTCATCTAGAAAGTCTGCTACTAGTGGATGATTTCCCTCTATAGGTGAGTCTGCCAATTGGTCTACTATCACTTGTCCCTTTATATCCTTTATTTCAAGATACCGAATATCATACTCACTCAAGATCATTACCCATTTTTCCAGGCGACTTGTCAAGGCTACACAACTTAGGAGATATTTCAGGGATCAATCTTTGCCACTAAGTGTGTCTAGTGATTTAGCATGTAGTGTCTTAATTTTTGAGCAGCAAAGACAACTACTAGGCAAGCACATTCGATGTTTGTGTAGTTTAGCTCAAATCCAACCAGTGTCCTACTGATGTAGTATATGGCCCTTTCTTTTTCCTTGTGGTCGTTTTGTGCTAACAATGCCCCCAGTGCTAAAGTAGTGGCAGAAATGTAAAGAATCAAAGGTTTCCCTTCGATTGGTGGCATTAAAATAGGTGGTGATAGTAAATAATCTTTTATTTGTTGGAAGGCCTCCTGACATTTATTTGTCCACACAAAAGGGATACTTTTGTGTAGAAGATACTAAAATGGATGACACTTGTCTGCCAATTGTGCTATGAAGTGTCAGATAGATTGTAACCTACCTTGCAATGTCCTAAGTTCACTTATCCCTTTTGGAGGAGGCATGTCTAATATGGCTTTTACCTTGGCAGAATCAAGTTCAATGCCCCTACGAGAGACAATGTATCTCAAAATTTTTCCTGATGTCACACCAAAGACACATTTCTTTGGATTTAAGTGGACCTTGTATTCTTCTAGTCTTTTGAAAATTTTGTCTAACACCTTCAAGTGGTCTTTTCATGTCAAATATTTTTCCAAAAGGCCATCTACATAATCTTCCATTATCTGGTGCATCATGTCATGGAATATGGTTGTCATGGCTCTCTAATATGTGGCATCTACATTCTTAAGACCAAAAGGCATGGCGTTCCAACAATATTTTCCCCAAGGACACATGAATGTTATTTTGTGTTGATCTTCGGGGGTAATACGAATTTGGTTATAACCAAAAAAACCATCCATGAGGGACAACATCTCATATCCTGTCATAAGGTCCACTATGATGTCAATGTTTGGCAATGGGAAGTCATCCTTTGGATAAGATTTATTCAAGTCCCAAAAATGTGTGCAGATGCAAATTTGACCATTTGGCTTTGTGACTCCAGTACAAGATTTGAGATCCATTCAGCATAGTCCATGGATCGTATGAATCCTACATCTAACAATTTCTTAAGTTCTACTTTGACTAACAAAGCGATCTGTGGGTGCATTTTTCGTAGCTTTTGTTTCACTGGCTTGGCATCTAGAAATAATGGCAAATGGTGTAAGACAAGTTCTGGATCCAACCGAGGCATATCAACATAAGACCATGCAAAGTTGACCTTACGCTCTGAAAAGAATTTTTGGAACTCAGGTTTCTCTTCCTCTGCCAAAGATGTTGCGAAGAGAACCATCTTGGGATCTTTTGCTATAGATGTGTTTATTTCCATAGTGTCCTCTATGAGCATGGCTAATTTTTCCTAAGGTATAAGGAGAAATTCTAGTCCTCCATCCTTAGGTGCCTCAACGAGGTTTTCACCTTTGGATATGTCCTTTATTTTTTATTTTTTATCATCAGAAGGTGCCTTTCAGTTTTCACCTAGAAACATTTCATTTTTTATTTTATTTTTATTTTTACTTTTGTGACTGGAGGATAGAGCAGTCTCGCTGAAGTATGTTGTACAATCTAAATCGATGGAAAATCCTGACTTATGGTCACCACTGGGTGTTCCCTCGTGTAATCCCATAAATTATGCAATTTCCTCATCATTCTGAAATGTATCTAGGATTGGTGAGCCTTGTTGGTCCCAATCGACTAACTGAGGATAAACTAGGGAAATGCCATTGTTGTTGGTGAATTGAGGGGAGGATACGGAAAGCATGCAGACAGATTCAGTGATGTTGTAAATGAGATCATCATCATCCAACTCAACATTGGACTCTATCCAATATTCCCCTTCACTAGTCTCATATTTGTTGGAAAAATAAGGGTTGAAGGACTTAGAGTCCTAGTTGTCAGTGTCATCTGGTATTTCAGATGGATTGAATTGGAGGGATTCAAATGGTAGGTCTTGTATGTCATCGGGAGCACTTGGTAATGAGACTTTAACTATTTAGTGCCTATTCAATTTTAAATGTTTGCCAACATCTTTGCTTAGAGGTCAGTTCCCCTACTTTGACAAACAAATTATCAAGGTAATAGTCACTTAAGGATCATTCTAAGTCAAATTCCCACTCTTCGGAGTCAGTTTCAGTGAGGGTTTCCTTAGTGGCCTCGACACTTTCCAAAGTGTGTACTCGCTCATTTGAAAGTCCAATGGTATGCCGATCATCATTATCGGGCGATCCGAACCCTAATCTAAGATACTTTGGAATTTGGAAAGGTTCTATGGGTTCTCTTCATCTAGCTTTATTTTTACCTAGGCCACTAGTACCATCTTAGCCTTTAGCCTTCATGATGTCATAACCCTTGCCATATTTTTGAACTGGTAATTGGGGTAGTGTGACAATATCCTTTTAGATCTATCTTGTTATATCAGCAAGGTCCTCGTTGCTCATATCTCCCCATTTGATAAAAAAGATTTTGGTGGAACCTTGAAAGTTTCCTTGAGTTCCATTCTGAAACATGGCTGGCCATATACCTTTGGAGGCTTGGGTATTGTTGTTATGCTGAATGTTTTATGTAGTTTGAATACCCCACAACCAAGGTCCTGGATCTTGACAGTGGATTCAGCCTTAGGGTTTGCAAAAGGTGGTGATGTAGCAAAAGACATGGATAGAGCAGATGTGGAAGATGATATGAGTGTGGATAGGTCAATGTATTTGGATGATGAGGAGTTAGGTGCTTCTTGGTTAATAGGCACTCGATTTTCAAAAATACCCCTTAGGTTTGTATAATATTGGAAAGGATCGAGGTCTCCATATATGGTTATTTTTGTGCTATCAAATGGAAACTTTAGGCATTGGTGATATGTGGATGGAATGGATTTTAAGGCATGAATCCATGGATGGCCAAGCAAGATGTTATATGGTAGTTCTAAATCTAGGACTTGGCAGGTTGTGTCCACAATGACTGGTCCCACTCTGATGGGGAGAGAGATAACACCACGTGAAGAGCATTCTTCATCATCTTATGCTTTGATCATTGTACTATTTTTTGGGTCTACGCATGCATCAAAGAATCCTAGAGATTTAACCAATTTGAGGGAGCATATGTTCAATCCTGCCCTGCCATCTACTAAAACCCGTCTAACTTTGTGCTTGTGGAAAAAAGTTTCTATGTGCAATCATCGTTGTGATTGGTCTTAGGTGATGAGTAGTCTTGATCCGTGAAGGTGACATGGTGAGGCATGGTGAGGTATCCCACCATGGTCTCAAACTGATTGACATCAATGTCCTTGGGGACTAACAACTCTTGCAGGGTTTTATCTAGTATATCCTTGTGCAAGGGAGAGATACAAAGCAGCTCAAGTATAGAGATTTGCGCGAGATTTTTTCCCAGCTGGTTTATAAGGTTGAACTGACTTTTGGGTTGCCCTTGCTTTGCAGTCGAGATAGGTTTTGGTTGTTTAGCAGATGGGCCAAGTATGGTGATTTTGGGTTGTCTAGTGGGAGGTGGACCAGCTATGGTGTCCTTTCCACTGCGAGCAGTAGCATTACACTGAGGTGCTCTCTTGACCGTAATGGTATTAATGTATTTTTCATTATTTTAGACATTATTTATAATAGGTCTGCTAGAATAGTCATACTTGGCTCCAGTGAAATTGGTGTGATTATTGTTTATCTTTGGACCTGACGTGGAAGCATTATGAGAACCATGATCCTGCAGTGGATTCTTGTGGATAGTATGATATGAATTGGAGGTGAATTATGATCCACCTACCTCAATGATGTGACTTTCGATAAGATATTGTATTAAGTTTTTCAATTATCGACAGTTAGAGGTTGTATGTCCTTTTTCTCAATGATACTCACAAAATGCATTATCATTCCACCATGCTGGTTTGAATTGTCCTGGGTCATATGGTTTGGGTTCTTAAAGTGTGATGACCCCATTCTAGAGGCATTTCTTGAGGGATTCTTCAATGGGTTCACCCAAAGAAGTGTATTTGCGACCCTTAGGAAATTGTCTTATCTGACGGTATTTTCCTTGATTAGTTTGATTGTTTTGGTTGTTTGAAGGAACATTAGTAGGGGGCATCAATGTCGTTGTTGGTTTTTTTTGTTGTTGAACCCCTTTTAGGGCTAGTATAGGACCCACCATGTTTGCAGTTTTGGCGTCAACAACACCATCATTTGTAACGTGTTTATTTTTTACCCAATATTTATTCTTGTCGGTAGGAGGCTTTGCATTTGCACATTTGGGACTGTACCTTAGTACTCCCTTTGTAATAAGGGCTTTCTTGATCTAGACCCATTTTTTGACTAAGTCCACGAAGTTTGTGTAATAATGTACTTGCAATGCATATCTTAGGGGTCCCAGAATTGTTTGCACAAACTTGTTGACCTTTTCCCTTTTAGGTATGTCAATATGACACCGACTAGCTAAACTTCTCCTTTTTTGAAAGAATGTGATGAATGTCTCACCAACATCCTCTTGTGTGAGATTTTACAAGCTAGTGATAGAGGTCTCCATGTCAATGTTGTACATGTAATTTTTTATGAACTTTTTTCTTAACTCATCCCACGTTTGGATATCTTTTTGAGTGGAGAACCACTCAAGGGTAGGACCTGTGAGACTTTTAGAAATGAATCTCAGCAAGTACGTTTGTTTATAGGCAACATCCATGCAATTGGTTACAAATTCACAAACATATTCGATGGGGTTTCTTTTTCCTTTGTATTTTGTGACATTGGGTGACACATATCCTAGTGGAAATGGAGGCATGTATAGGCTCATGTCAAATGGGTATACATTTAGATCGTATGACACTTTTGATTTCTTGCTTGATATTTGTATGTTTTGGATAGTTTTCTCTAGACCCATCAATCTTGTTTGTAAGGCATCCATAAAAGGGTTATTTGTGGTTCCATATGTTGGATTGCTTGGTACACCATAGGTCCCCATTTGTTGTGTGTGAATATTGGTATATTATGGAGGGATGGACCATTGTGACATGTATGATATGTTCGGGTTGGCATGTTGTTGGTGTTGAAAGATTAGATTAGGTGTATGTTGGTGGGTATGAATCTGAGATGAGTAGGTTGGGATGTGTCTCCCAACCATCTATGTCATTACTTGGGGAATATGGTGAACCTGAGCATTGTGATGTACTACTGATGCCATAGGTTGTGTCATTTGGCCACGTTGCCCCAATTGTTGAGGTTGTCCAAGGGGATTGTTCATAATTGATCCTTGGGAGGCAATTACATGTGACTGTGTTGTCATGTTAACATTTTGTTGTTGTCCTTGGATAAAGATACTTCTTTTGCCTCATCCCAACGGATTTTGTGGAATACCAGTGAGTGGATATGTCAAAGGTGTGCTCATGGTGGTAAGTGTGACTATTAGGGGGGGATTGGTGTGACTTGATGATGCCCCCATGGCATTTACTGTCATGGTAGCTTGTGATCCTTCAATGGATGTGGCATTTATTGTATTGGAATTGTTTGGAATATCGAGGGTAGCATGCATTATCGTTGTAGTGTCAAAGAAAGTATTGCTCGTAGCATTTGGAGTTTGACCACTATTTGTCATGTTGTGTGTGTCATGGAAATTAGGGTCAGGAGATGTTGATCTCAACGTGTTAATGTCAAATCCTTGAGGTAACTTAGCTCCTTGACTTAGGAGTATGGCAAAGTATCTGTCTCTGTCATATAGGACCATTTGTTCTACAAATTGAGAGGCTTCTGGATCTTGTGCCGCTACCTCTAAATTTTCCTTAAGTATTTGACCATACTCATCCTTATGTAAGAATGGTTCAAATGGATTATTTGATGAGGATGGTATTGTTGTGAGAACCTGATTGTTTTTATTTCTGAATGGATCATCAAAAGTCCAATTGGGGTCGCATGTGGGGTTGTTGGTAGTGGAAGCGGGGTCTTGTCTAGCATTTTCCATTTGTCCTTTCTATTTTTGGAGTCTAGTCTCCACCATAAAATGATATTTATCAAAGGTAAATGACAACTAAGGAGTACACTATGCAAGGCCTAAGTTTAAAAATAATGACTAGGATGAACAATGTTTTTGGATTTTTGGGAATAAAATATGCAATGTCTAAAGTTATAATGCAACTTAAGACAAGGATTCCTAAGCACTTCTAAGCTCAATATTTGTTTTTGATTTTGGTTACTAAAGGACTTTGCTAAAAAGGACAAGGACAAGGCCAAAATGACTAGTGAGTTTCCCTAAGTAGACTGTTGAGTTGGAAAAGTCTCACAAAAGGGACAATGACTGAAAAAGGGATTGACGATAAAGTCCAAGAGAACCTAGTTTCAAATGCAATGACGTTGTGAATTGTGCTGAGATTTTCCTAATCTGAAGTATGTAAGATGGAAAATCTAGGGACAAACTAATAACTAATGCATGCAACTAAAAAAAATGAAGGATGAAACCTATAGTCAAGAATGCAAACTAATGGTCAAAATTTTGAGCAATTTCAAAATTGGTGTCTAATAGAATCTCCTTAGAACCAATGTTTGACAAATAATTGACAAGGCATAGACTCTAGATTTGACTTTTTATGAAGATTTTATTTGTCTAATAGTAAATTTTCTATTCAAACCCATAAATATGGTGAGTCCAGAAAGCACTTGACAAGCACAGTGTTTTGAATGTAACCAAGTGCACATAAGATAAGTACAATCCTAGGTTAGGCTAGGACAATATTCGCTACACTCTACGTGGGTTTCCCCAACCACATATCTGTAGCATGTGAATTCAGAAGCTTGGCTGCACGGGCTCCCCCTTACATTGCACTCTCTTCTTAGGCCAACCAAGCTTCCAACCCCCATGAAACTCCCATGGAAGATTGATCACCTCTACTACAAACTGCGAAAGTGTGGATGCCTTCACACCAACCGGTGTTGCACTAACAAATAGAAGGTTTTTGGCTTACTACACAAAGGTGTTTAGTTTGGGACCCTTGTTCAAGTGGCCATACATGGGGCAAGAGATTAATCACCGATTAGGTGGCAGTCCAGCTTGAAGAGGTTAAGCTCAACAGGGTTTATGGGAGTACTACTCTATCCGTATGACACATCCACACTCGTAATCTTAGGTTTTCCCTTAAGATTAACATTTATATACCAGTTGGGGGTAGTTCAACCAAAGAGCTCCATTCCCAGTCTAAGTTGCCTTGGGGTGAGTACTTTTTCCCGCCAAGGAAGGCCCAATTTCCTAGAGTTGGTAACCTTTTCTCTTACACCCAGGATCGCCCGAGAGTGCAAGGGGAGAAGATACTCTGATATACCAAATTGTGAGGGTAAAAACAGATAAAAATGGGTCTGGATTTTTGATCACCGAGTTTTCACAAGGTGAGAGCATACTCACCTACCATTTTGCAAACACACTCAAACATAGCAGAAACACAAGTTCATTTTAATTGCACCAAAAGGAAATGTGTATTAAACTTAAGAAAAAGGTAGGCACATTGTTTTTATGTTTAGTCTTTGACGTTCGAACCTGTGAGACCACACATTAGTAGTTTGAATGTTTTCCTTTGACCCACGAAAAGTAACTGCCAAATGTTGCAAACAAAGATTAGTAAAAAATCAAAATAAAAAATAAATTGAAAAATGATGAAAATAGTAAAGAAAAATTATTCATCCAACAGTGAGAACCTGGAAAACAGGCACTTTGGATAAGTACGATGGTGAAAACCTGGCAAATAGGCACCATGCGTAATCAATCATTGCTCTACCATCTACTATCACTTTGTCTAATATGGCCTAGGATGAAATGTGTTTTCCATCACTACCACATTATACTCTTCCTTTCATTGTTGATAACGGTTCACATCAAGTCCTTTATATTGTCTATCTAGTACTCTAGGCACATCCCTTTCATATCCCTTAAAATTGGCTAAGTCTTGGACCTAACTGAGGGAAAAACGTTTATCATATAATTGCAGTGGATGACACACATGGTTTTGGAAAATTGGAAAAATGTCCTGAAAAAAGACAAAAGACATCACAAAATGTCTTGAAGAAATCCAAAGAAATTGAAACATGTCAAAAACACAAAAACATCCAAATCAACGTCAAAATCCTAAAAATGGAGTCAAAGTCAGTCATGTCAGTCAGTCCATGTCATTGTCCGAATTACGTTGTCTCTATGCATTTGCTACGTAGGCAAGGATCATTCTTTTTGAGTTCACAAGATGTTAGGTCAGTCCTTTTAGGTTTGTCAAAATAAAATCATGATGCAATCTTTGGTCATCAAGACAAAGGCATTGGTCGTGTCGAACTATGAGGTCTCTGAGTACATGACGTAGGCAAGGCCATCTATTGATGATCCCCTGAGGCCGCACTAGGTTAGTCCATTAGGGTTCATAACACTACATTGGTACACACGTCATAAATCTTCAAGTCAACACAAATCATTTTCCAAATGGGAAAACTCTTAAAACAAGGTATGGAAATCTGTTATTCAAATGCGCCAATCATATTATCATGGAAAAATTGACATATAGTCAACACAAGTCAAACTCAGCAAACTTCAGTCAAGACTTGGTCAAAACAAGTCACATTATTATAATTGGTCAAACTATCAACTCTGGGTTCACTTTCAAATGTGCCCTTCAAAAAGATAACCTATGTCATTCATGCCTTAGGATGCGTCCTTCCTAGGCATTGTCACTATCTTCAAATGCGTCCTTCTGAAGAACAAACTCTGTCATTTATGCCTTAGGATGTGTCCTTCCTCAGCATCATCATTGTATTCATATATGTCCTTCTAAAGAACAATCTCTGTCACTTATGCCTTAGGATGAGTCCTTCCTAGGAATTGTCATCTGTCATCTAGAATTTTGAGGGGTCCCTTTGACCTTTAAGGATCAAAATCCTCTCAATATCAACATTATTCAGGATGTGTCCTTCCTGAATTTGACAATCTTTGAAATTTCGTTATCTTGGCATCAACAAAACATGACACCTGGGCATCTTGACATCTTAAACACTCAGAGTCCAGACACACTTGGGAAACACTTGCAACTTGTCTTTTGGCTTTCATCATGGTACTAGCTTTTCGGTGAGATCCTGCCAATGGGGTTTAGAAAAGCAGTGACATATCATAATTATCTTATCTTGTCTTTTGGATTTTTATCATGTTACTAGTCTTTTAGTGAGATCCCAACAACAGGATTTAGAGAAGCCACGATGTATCATAACATTTGTCTTGAATTTTGACATGCATGATTACTAGTTTCTCAATGAGATCCTGATTTGGGGATTAAGAAAAAAAATGACGTATCATGATGATGGCCTTATTTTTTGTTTTGACAATCATGTTTCTAGTTTCTCAAGGATGTCTTGGCAACATGATTTAAAGAAGCAACGACATTTCATATTTTTTCCTGCCTGTCTTTTTCTGCTTGTGGTTGCGCATAACAAAAAGATTGGGGTAATTGTGCTCTTGGTATGAGTCATGATCATCCTTGTCTATGACTGCTTATCTTAGGTGATGATATGACCTTGCACACCTTGATCTATGTCATATCATGGTGTTTGTTGGTCATCACAAAAATATACCCAATAATGATTAAGAGCAATAAATATTAAAGTCCTATGCCAAAGTTTTGAAGGATTCAGTCTAGGAACTAACATGCATCTCCTCTAGTCTAGTCATCTTCTCTCGTCAGTATGGTCATCTTCTCTTGTCGGCCTGGTCATCTCTCTCATCCATCTCACGATGATATCCTTCCTAATTTACCATTACAGTTGCATCGCAACGCATCAAATGCATCAAATGCAAAGGTGGATGCAGCTTACGTGAATGCGTATGTGTTGCGGCACATTCATTCTTTTCCCTACAAACCTAATTTTGGCATGCAAAACAAAAAAATTACAAAGAAAGGAGGGGGTATGTACCGCTAGCTTCGAGCCCTCTGGCCACCTAAAAGTCCGCACGAGCTCGCCACGATGCTCTGTCACTGGAATCACCATTCTCGCTGATGTGCTTTTCACTCTGAGCTCTCGAAATCTGCAAGGTAAATAGTGAAAGTGAATTGACTTTTACCCCTTTGTCAACCTATTTATAAAGTAAAAATGGCATTTTTCAACCAGGGTATTATTGGATGCTCATTTGACCAAATTTGACTATCCCATTGCTACTTTAAACATGTCAAAATCCAAAACCAACTGCGCCATCATTTTTCTAGTCATCAAATTGACTATTTGGGACCCTTTCCAAATTTCCTGTCGCTGACCCAAAATTTGAAAAATTTCCCGAGGGGGCATTGATACTCTATACCTTCACTGGGGCATGGCTTTGACTTATTTTCTTTGTCACAATGCGACAAGTGACATTATGACAAAGAGGGAAAAAATGTAGACACTTAAAAATGACCTAGGCCCGCAAGCTCTATTTGTACCACTTTCATCCTATCATAATTATGACATTTAATTATGTCCTTGGTCCATATTCGACTATTAATTAAATAATTCATTATTGTTTAATTAATTCATGTCCTGTTATTCTTCATGATTATTAAATAAATAAATTTTATTTATTTACAATACGTCTTTAATTATTTAAAGTCTTCCTTTAATTAAATAAATTTCGTAATTTGTTTAATTACCTTAATTCGTTAATTCTTCCTCATTTAAATGAGTAACGACTATTTATTTAAATACAACCCACTTGCACAAATAAATCAATTTATTGATTTATTAAAATCCTTATTTTTCTTTCAACATGGGATCTTTGAGTGATATTATCCACTCAACATTTTCAGAATTTTAAATTCTTACATGTCCCCCATTCAGAATTTTAAATTTTGACATGTCCTCCACTCAGAATTTTAAATTCTGATATGTCCTCCACTCAGAATTTTAAATTCTTACATGTCCCCCACTCAGAATTTTAAATTCTGACATATCCCCCACTCAAAATTTTAAATTCTGACATGTCCTCCACTCATAATTTTAAATTCTGACATATCCCCCACTCAGAATTTTAAATTCTGACATATCCCCCAATCAAAATTTAAAATTCTAACATGTCCCCCATTCAAAATTTTAAATTATGGCATATCCCCGACTCAAAATTTTAAATTCTTACATCCCCCACTCAGAATTTTAAATTCTTACATGTCCCCCCACTTAGAATTTTAAATTCTTTGGGACATTGACCAAAATGTGCTCATCCTCAACCACTCACAAGTTGACAAGTGGCCTCATCTCATTGGCCATTTTCTCATCAAAATAGTCTCTAAATTGAGGGCCTCATTCTTCATCAAGGGAGGACTCTTGGATCTAGGATAGGCATTATAGTCAAATTTGCATAGGCATAGGCATTTAAGATTTAAATCCTTCAAAGCTTGTTTAGGACATTGGCATAGTCAAAGATTGCTCACACACTCGATCTGAGGGCAACACAATCAGCAAGTTAGAAGGTGTAATGGAGATCAGCCATGGAGATTGAAGACACTAGGTGAGATCACTCTATTTTCTGTGTTTTCATTTATATTTTCTTTGTACTTCATTATTTCTTTGGGTTTATGCTTTCAATTCATTGCTAATACTTCAATTCCCAAAATTTAACCCTTAGTTATAGTTCCTTCTTATTCCAATTATCTTCTCTATTGTAAAGGGGGTTCCAATTTCTGAAAGCTTTGCAAGTCAGGCAAAAGTTCTAGGTAGAACTATAAAGATAGGGAAAATTGTAACTGAGTCCTTAAATATGGAGTGTTTGTTCTAATTTATTCTTTTATGTTTATATTTTAGTAGATAATTGTCCCCATTTTTGAAATATAGTGCTCTTTTGGATTCAATAATAAAGATAATATGGGTCTTTTCATACATAGTTGCTGCATTTAGGTTGCAATAGTTGTTGTGTTCTATTTTCTGAGTGATGTAACTTCTTTAATAAGTGCCAGTTGAACTTATTATTTCCTATTATTCAGGAAATAGTGTAATTGCTTCAACAAATGTACAGGGGTGTTGTGTTTTAGGTGGATTTGTAAGAATGATTACTAGATAAAGTTGCAGTGGTCTTGTTGTCAAAATTTGACAATATTTACATAGATCTTCAAAACATGTTCAACATTGTAAGATGAGAGGCTAGTTATATGACTCCATAGCCCATTTATTGGAATAGGTCAAGTTTAATGCATTTTTTGTTTTTCAGTTTGGTCCTAATTCTTTAAATCATAAATCATTTCAATTATGCATGTTGAGTTATGTGTTTGCCATGTTCTCCATGCTAGTTAGTGAAATTCACTTAATTTTTTAGCCAATCTTGATTGATATTTTGTGTTTCTCAGCATAATTTTGTGAGAGCATCATTTGTTAAGCAATATCCTATTAATTGTGTGTTTAAATCTTTATGTATTGCTAAAGGGTCACCCCCTAGGTCTTACAAAGCCTAAAGTGTAGGGGAAATGTGTGTTAATCCCATTTCTTGTTAGTTTTCTAAATCAACCTTTGAGTTTGAGCATAAGAAATTGGATGATTCTTTAGGATTAAATTGATTTTGTTGATTTGGAGAACCAATAACTAGTTTGCATCATCTTCAAATTCCTCGTAGTTTACCAACTATGGGTGCTTGAAATTGAAGATTTAGTTAGAAAAAATCAGTTTAGTGTCCAGTTTGGCCAAAAATTGTAAAGTAGTATTGTTGTATCACCTCTAATAAAAGGGTCAATGGAGAAGGAACTTGCACAGAGAAAGTCACTCTTCAAGACTGCATGTAAAATCCAAGGTAAGTGTTGCAAGGTAGTTATTGATTTTGGTAGTATAGACAATTTGGTTTCTCTTAAAATGGTTGAGAATTTTAAATTACAAAGGATTCCTCATGCTACTCCCTACAAGGTGCTTTATTTAAAAAAATGGTAGCAAATAGTTGTGATTGAACAAATTTGGGTTGATTTTCACATAGGGGTATGTAAGGATAAGGTCTTCTATGACATAATTCTAATGGATTTTTGTCATTTTCTTTTGGGTAGGCCTTGGAAATATGATAGGAAGCCAAGCATGATGGTAGGAAAAACACATATGTCATAGTGACAGATGGAGTTTCATACACCCCTACACCATTGAAAGAGGAAATTCAAGAATCACAAGGGTATGTGTAGGATCATCATGGAAAGAACAAGCCCTAAAGTGGCAAAAAATTTAGAAAAATCAAAGTTAGACAACTTGACAAAAATTTGAATAAGTTATCTATATTATTTTAAAAATATGTAAGAATAAAATATGTAGAAAATTGAATGTATTTTCTAAACAACTAGATTTATTTTAAGAAAAAAAAACCTATTTGGTGAAAATTTGAAATTTCAATGCAGTAGTACTTAAGTTTCAAGGAAAAAATAAGTAGGTGTCTGTCTGACCACCCTAACCATAATAAAATTATAATATTTTTTTATAATATTTTATAAATAAGTAGAGGACTCATGTCTGGATATGATGCATATTTTTTTATAATTTTTTTTCATGTAAATAATTTATTATGAATTTTTTATTACAAATTTTAAAAAATATAAAAAATCATGCATCTGACCACCTTAACTTGGTCAAAACTTCATGAAATTCAATTTTTTATTTTTTTAATCCTATAGTATGTAAAACATAGAATGTGATGCATGTTTTGGATTCAAAAAATATGATACCATTTGAAAGCTATAGATGTTTTTCAATCAGCCTATCAATCAACACTTTAGTTGTAATTCAAATAGAAAATGAATAATAATTACTTATTAAATTCAAAGTAAACCACAATTGATATTGGTGGAAAACTGAGAATATCCTTTAAAAACTCTTTTCATTTCATCAATTTTGGGTTAAAAAAATTTCAGCCACATGCCCTACAAATACCCATCATATTGCCACTTTTTGGCCCATCATGATCCTGCACATACCTAGAAATGGTTTCTAGTGCTATGTTGGTGAGTGAAAAGGAGTTTGTACAAATCATACTAAAAGAGGATAAAGGATTTGCACGCATAAACCACCCTAGGGATGTTATGATAGAAACTACTTGGTTGAAGAGTAACCATTGGAGGTTCAAGATTTTTTGAAGGAGCATGTTAATATGATGGTAGATGACCTTATAAGGATAGGTATTAGTCCTCATGTAGGATTTCTAGACTGGGAAGACAAATATTTCAATGTTGTTGAAGATGCTAAGCATTTTCAATTGGAATATGAAGATGCAACCCATATTATCTTTGCATTACTTAGGTAGTTTGGTGAAGGTAACCCAATACAAGGGGAAGTTAGGAGGATAAATTATTAGTTAGAGGTTCCATTTTCTATTTTGCAATCTGATATGAACAAGGATAAGGAAAAGGCCATTGATTATGTAGATTTGAGGGAGAGATCAACATTGCACATTACAAGTTAGGATGATATATGCTGTGTGGCTGATTCTTAGTCCAAGCCCCTTCCACATTTGGGAATTGATACCATTGAAAAAGTGAGGACTCAATATTTCATGTTTTCTCTCAAGGTTGAATAATATACACATTCATTATAGGAGTTCCAAAAGGATATGTTGTAGTACTATTGATCAAGAAACCATGTTTGATGCCATGATGGTTAGAGGTAAACAAAAGGGACAAGATGCCTTGGTTGAGATGGTAACCTTTATGGGTGAGAAGCCTAAATTCAAAATGAAAAAAGATATTGAAGTGGGGAAAGGTTCTATTGCATTATATACCATCAATAAAGTAGAAATGGATCAATTACAAGTTGGAGGTAGTAGATGCAAGTAAAGGGAAGTTGTGAGCAAAAGAGCCCTTGATTTCAAGGTTGCAAATTTAGTTTTAATTTGTATGAGCTTTACAAGTGGATGTTGTTGCAGGTTATGATGCAACTTCTCAAGAATTTGTAGATGATGAGTGGGTCATGGTGCAAGTTTATTGTTGTAGGTCTTAACTCAAGTGGAACTTCATTTCTTTTTTCTCCTTTGACAAGTATGGTGCAGGGGCACCCATAGACCATTTTGTGCCTCGAAGGGTCCGAACTTGGATTTTTTTTGTTTTTTTCTGGTAATAAGGTCTTTTAATACCATTTCATGTTATTTGGAGTCTAGGTTGAGTCATTAGGTGAATGGTAGAGTCTAAATGCAAAAATTGTCAAAGTTGCACAATGTTGTCAAGCAACTTTTTGTGTTTTTGTCAAAAATGAACATAATCATGTTTGTGTTAGTTTATATAATTTGAAAAGGGTTTGATAACCATTGGGAAATTATTTTCAATGCTTTAAAAATCCTTTTATGGTCAAAGAGAATTTTGGTTGATGAAATTTTGGGAGTTGGAGCAATAAAATAATTCTATTTTATGCATTTTTAAATGTTTCTTTGTTGTTCTTTGATGTAGTACAGATCTTACTAATCAAACATCAATTATGGATGATAAGGTATTTAATCTACTTTCATTTGGCATTGCTTGCATTTAATTTCATTATGATTTGAGTAAGTTGTGGTGATTTTGCTTTAGATTGGTCTAAACCCTAGGTAGGGTAGCCATTTAGTGAATAAAATGTAGAAAAATCCATTCCAATAGTAGAACTCCATGAGACTTGGTGGAATGTATTATCTTGGTGTGTACTTTGATGTTGCAAGGTTGCAGAGGTAGGATATGGAGTTTGGCACTAAGGAGTTGCTGCAATGGTTTGATATCTTCATGTATCAAACCCAAGAACCCTAGAAACTTGGTGTATTTTATTGTGGGTATTTGGAGAATGATTCTTGTGGTGAGAGTAGTTGATTTAGACCTTATAGGATATGTTGAAGGTGTTGGAATAGGTGTTGAAACATTTTGAATCCTTTAACTTAGTTGTGCCATACCTAGTTGCTTAATTAGGCCTAGTCAAGAAGTGGTACAATCAATTTTTGAGGCCTTTCATACAAAAGAACCCTACCTATATTTTGGTTTTATTTGAAAATGGCCAAATGGGTATCTGAAACATGCCTCCCTTCTATATATTAGTTATGGATTAATAGATATGTCCAAAAATGCCTTTTTGAAAGGCTACTAGCAATAATGAGGGTTAGTGAAGGAAAACCCACCAGTTGATGACTAAGGGTTTGAAAGAGTGATTTTTTGTGTGTGTTAGGATATTTCATACCCCTGCTCTACATCAAACTTGTATAAGCATTAGTAGTTGTTGTCATTGATGTTAGCACTAAGGATATTGCTAGCAGTTGTTATCATGTCAAGGATTGTTATATGTAGTTGTCATTTATGTCAACATTGATTATTGGAAGGTGGTTAGTCCTTGGTATTGGTTGTCATGGATATATTTAGTTCGGGATAATATTGGCGGTGAAGTTCATGGTTGGATGTCACACATTATCTAAAAAAGTGTTGATGAATTTCATGGTTGGATGTCATGCCTTATCTAAAGAAGAGTAGTTGAAGCTCATGATTGGATGTCATGACTTATCTAAATAAGAGTAGATGAAATTCATGGTTAGATGTCATGTCATATCAAAGAAGAATTGTTGATTTTCATATAATGCATTATTGTTGTCAATAGAGTTGATTTCATAATGATATATTCAAAAAAGTATTAGAAGAATTAAGATGAGGATTAGAGCATGGATAATGATGGAGAGATGTTGTTGAAGGTATATAGTTTGTATTTTTCTCTCTCCTAATGTTCTTGACAATGTATGTGTTGATGAAAGGAAGTTTTGGTTTAAGAAGTTGCATTGAAGTCTATCTAAGAGAATGCTATGCTTTCCTCTGCTATTGAAATTTTGGTCTTGCGATTTGGTATGCAATGTTATTATTTTATGGATGCAGTTGCACTCCTATATTTTTAGGCCACCTATATTGCCAAGGAGATTTTTGTGAATTGTAGAAGGTTGGTAGTGTTATTAGTTGTGTAATCTGGTCCATGAAATGCTTCACATTTCTCTGCATTGATGCCTCTACTCCTATAGTTCGGTGAATATTTTCTCAATGTTAATGTAGTGTCTTAACTCCAATATCTTGTGTTGAAGTGGTCTGCAAGCTGATATGTTAATGTTATATCTCATGATTAAGCATTTTGTGTTTCTTGAATAAAGTACTCTATATTTTCTTCATTTGTGGTGGCTATAAAAGGCATGATACTATGAATTAAGTATATGGAAGTGATTTTGGATGTTCAAGGAACATCCCCATGTGATCCACACATTGCTAATTGGTCCCTTTGGTTCCACATTGATTTTTTAGCTGGATTTCTAGGTTATTTGTGGATATTTGGTTGACAATTCTTATTCCTTTGCATGCACTATATGCTTGGGGGTTTGTTCCTGATGTAGGAGCATCCAGTGGTGTAAGGGCAATCTCGCATCACCCAAAAAATAGTTAAATTTCAAGTTTCTCAGTTTTAGATGTTTTTACATTTTTGGATACCCTTTTCGTCATAATGAAATTCCTATTTTATGGTTTTTATTTTCTGAAACTGGGTTGAAAGATATTGCAGTTTTAGTTTCCTATATTTGCACTTGAAAATCTTCTGAGTTAGATTTGAGGCACTTAGAGTTCCCAGAATGGCCCCGAAACTTGCCGAAATCAGCATAACAGATTTCAAGCACATTATTGACTTCGAGACCTTTCCAACGGTTCAAATGGTTCGCAAATCGGAATCTCGGATCAAAAGTTATGGCCCTGGGAAGTTGGCGCACTGTCTAGAAGATACAATTGCAATTGCTCTTTTGAAATTTGAACTTCATGTTGTAAATTTTTGGCGCCAAACCGCTTAAACTCAAAATTTGAATGTTGTTTTGGCTCCAAACTAAAGAGGAGATCTATTTATGGGTGGGTTTCTAATTTTTGGGTAACTTTTTGGGGACAAGCTCGCATACTGCGAAAGGGTTATTCTGTAGCTTTCTGTAACTTGCATGTGTTGTACAACTTGGGGATTGAGATCCTTGGCATGTAAGAAGCTCAATTTTTTGAATAATAAAATTATTCTCTTGTTTGTGGGTTATTTTGTGTGTCTCGGGCTGTGCCCTCATTAGTTCCAGTAATGGAATATGTGCTATAATATATTTGGGTTCTAGAATCTATCATATTTTGGATTGTATCAAGTAAATTCAATTAAAAGTGTGTTTATGGGCCAACTGGTTATTTGCTTCAAAGTTACAGCCACATGTTTCCTTAATGTTGACTTAGGTAGATGTGCACTTGCATGTAATTTTCTTTGGATCACATTGGAAGAAGTGTTAATATCATTTTTGGTCATCTCCATCTTTTGGATAGGATCACATTATGCATTGGTGGCTAACTAATTCAATTCATTTTTATCCTTGTCTTAGTTGGCCTAATTGAAGTTTTGAAGTGTTGTAGTGGATATAAATGAAAGATCATTTTGAACACAATAAAATGAATTGTACAAGTGTTTGTGATAATTTTCATAAATATCTAGTAGAGATAGTACTAAATATTGTGAAAGGAAATATCAATTGTGTTGAAATGCCTCAATCAATAGAGTGTTGTATTGGCATTCATTATAATTCTCTTATAAATCTTTTGTATCTGAATCTAAGATAGTAAATATCATCAGGTCCTTTATATCTTTCTCTTATCTAATTGGTTGGTACTTTAGTGTTGTAAGTCCTTTATATCTTTCTCTAAGGTAGTGAGAATTCTTGCATGCCTTTTTTGTAGAAATCCTTATATTGTGAGTTAACTCTCACCATGGTTTTTCCCTCATTAGGTTTTCCATGTAAATTAGGTGTCTCCTTTTGCATGTGTGTGTTCTATATTTCCTTCTCTTTTCTACTCTGATTATTGCTATGTATTTTATTGGTAAAGTTTGTAAAATTTTAACAAGAATCACTAGCACTTGATGTCCCTATGGTTCATTCTATCAAAGAATATTTTTTTTGAAACAAGGAAACCCTAACTATCATGAAGTTAGTTCCCAATTTGAAGATAATATTTTGCAAGAGGACAATGCATCAAAAGCTACTAAATGGGGTCCAACCACTTATCCAAATACTATTCCCCTTTTAGCCACATTTCCAAATAACATTACCATTTTGAAAGGTTCCTCCTTCAATCAAAAAAATTACAACCATTAGAAGCTTCCTCCAACACGAACCTCATAAAAAATCATACCAAGAACAAGTGAAAGGAGAAAATGGGTATCAAAGCAGTCAAAGTTTTAGAATCAATGATAAAAGAAATGATCTACTCACCTACTTGCCCCTTGATAGAGTATTCCAAAGGGGACTTTGAATGTTACATTCCCAAATGATTTTATTTCTCTATGGATTAAAAATTTCTGCAAAAAAAAGGTTTATCCCTAAAAAAAATCTTTTTAAATGAATGGATATTTGATGAATGGTCAAGACTAAATAAAGTATTTTATATAGATCAATGGAAGGGTTTCTTTGTATTTATTTCTTCTTCTAAGATCTAGAGGGATGAGGTTTATAGAACTAAGTCTTGGATTATAGAAAGTTGAGGCCTCTATATTTTGCCATGGACTTCAAACTTTAACCCATCTACTTTTGCAATGAAAATTATTCCATTTTGGGTCCAACTTCACTCTCTTTCACTATAATTTACAAAACCAAAAATACTAGAAATTCTAGGTAATCAACTGGGTATTTTTACCAAGCTAGATCTCAAATTCTTTCAGAGCCTTTCCTTGCCTACCTAGTAAGACTATGTGTTCTTATAGATGCAAAAAAGGAATTTATATCATCATTTAAATTGCATTTGTCAAAAGGGGTGTGGGATCAAAGTTTTCATAGAAACTCTTGAACCAATTTGTGTAACATTACATTTGCTTGGTTATTTTAGTAAAGAATGTCCAAATATAGAATTTCATTCACACATGCAACAAAAATCAATGTTGAACAATGAGCCACCAGTTGCAAGTCATTCAAAGGATTCCATTATTTTCCTTGAAATAAACCATGAAGTGGCTGCTATAAATCACACTCACTCATCCATATGTTACAAATCTATTTTTTTAAATTAGAATAAACACAGGTTAAGGATCCAAGAAATTTCTTAGCTATTTATTAATGGGAATATAATAGTCAATGGTATTTTAGGTCTACCCCAAAATGAGAAAATTTCAAGTGGATAAGTATTCAATTTGTATAATAAAATATGGGGAGAATGTAATATCTTTTCTGATGAGGTGGTTATGTGGTTTTTCTCTCAATGTTTCCCCTTTATCTCATTCCATAAATGATTATCAACTAAAGGATATTCTCCAAACATTAATTTTTGGGAACAAGGGTTTAAATCAAAAGGTTGAAGGGGAAGAACTATCTACAATTTGTAAGGATCAGTTAGGGTTAAATCAAATTGTGACTATTAGAAAGATGGGGATTGCTAATTCTTATAATTTTTTTCCTAAAAGAGAGTTCCTATGGTTAAAAAATAAAAAAATTGGGGAAATAGTTTTTTCCTCTAACCAAGATGACTCTATTCAACACATTAGATATTGAGAGGGGGCGAATTAGTATACTCAAAACCTTAAACCCCTCTGGAAATGAAGAACTTCAACATAATTCAGTCTTCTTAAACAAACTAGAAACCCTTAAATTGATTAGTAGCAATGAAAGATATAGAAATTTAATCTCTTAAAAATTTCAACAACCATTAGCAAAATCAACATCAATGAAATATGAAACAAAGAACACACATCCACAAGATGACACAATATTTATATGAAAAATTTAATGAGGGAAAAACCATAGTGAGAGTTAACTCACAATATAGAAGATCACTAGCAAAGACTTGTAGGCTAAGGTGCACAATCATAGTGCATGATACAAGGTAATTGTAGAATTTAGGAACATAACTCTGCAACAAGATGCAAGGACCTGATGAGATTCACTATCTTAGAGAAGGACACAAAAATATTTAGGATATAATATTTGTCAATAATTCACTCTGTTGACTGAGGCATTAACATGCATGTGATCTTTCTTTGACACACTTTAGCACTATCTCTATAAAATATTAAATATATTCCACACTCTTACACATTAGAACTGATTTGATCTTACATTTATATCTTCTACAACATTACACAACATCAATTAAGTTGACCATGAAGAAGATAAACAATAGTTTGAACAACTTGACCACAAAAACATAATGCAATCCTATCCAAATGATAGATAAGACCAATAAAACCTTATTAAATATTTGAATGTGATCCCAAACAACACATATGCTAGTGTTCATCAACAAAAATTGACAACAATTAAACGTGTAGATGAAACATGTAGCACATAACAAGTCAGCCCAAAAAAATAATTCCAATTGACTTAATTGAATGTGGTCTTCAAAAAGATAGGTCAATACCTAAATCTATATTATCATAACTTAATATGCTAGTACAAACCCACAAGCACATAACATAAGTAAAATGACAAGCCTTCTTTGCTAGACATCCACAAATAACCCAAAAATCCAACTCAAACATAATGCAATACCAAAAGAAATCAACTAGTGAAGTGTGTATCACAAGGTGATGTTCCATGAACATCCAAAAACACTTCAACAAACTTCTTTCACATTTTCATACTATCATCTACCACTAAAAACCAAAAAAAATAGAATACTTCATTCTGGAAGAACATAATGCATAAACATAAGATATGATATTAATAGATCAAATTATAGACCACTTCAGCACATGAAATTTCAAATGAGAACATGCTTATACTATGAGGGGGTTCAAGAAGTATAAGCTAAGATTTTACCAATATCAAACTTAACAATCACAATAATACCAATCACTCAATATACCCAATTAAAAATATAACAAGAACACAAGATTTATGAGGAAACCCTTACAAGAGAAAATCCCAACAAATTTTCTTTTTATATAAATCTATTTTACACTATTTTTAGGCACCAACCTATAGGATACACCAATCCCATTTTATATGATTTATTGGTACCAACCCATCAGAGACACCAACACCCATAATTGAGCGTCAAATTAGTAATAGACACCAAACTCTTCTTTTGTGAAGCACTAACTTCCAAATGAGTAAGTATACTCCTTTTAGAAATATTTATTCTTTAATGGATGAAAAAGGAATCCTAAAATTTGTTTGTACATATTTTTTTTCTCACAAATTTTCTCTTAGATGACTACAACCACTTTCATACACTTTTCTTTTCAAATCCACATGCATTCTCCTTCACAAATATTCCATAAATTTGTTATTATGGTTTAAGTCCACCTTCAATGATATTCAATTAATTTCCAATATGCATTTATTTAATGAAAATTATATTCATATAAATTTTTTTATAAAATTTACCTTTGATAAATAATTGTTGGTAGTTGAACATGTAATTGATTTCAAAACTAATACTTGCCATTGATTTCAACACCAAGGAGATTGTAGGTAGTTGTTATCATGTCAAGGATTGTTATATGTAGTTAGCATTTATGTCAAAATTGATTATTATAAGGCAGTTAGTCCTTGGCATTGGCTGTTATTGTTATATTCAGTGTGGGATAACTTTGGTGATGAAGTTCATGGTTGGATGTCACACTTTATCTAAAGAAGTGTTGACAAAGTTCACAGTTGGAAAACAAGCCTTTGTACCATAGAAAAATGGATCTTGGAAATTTTCATAGTCATTTAGGTCTTTTTCCTATGATGCTTGACCTATTTTTCTTTGATTTAACCATGAAATGCAACTTATGCATTCACATTAGGTCTTGAATATTCAAATTATGATGCATTGTGCAAGTGTTGTGAAGTATTGAAACACATTTCTATACTTTTCTAAACTCTTTTCATTATAATTCATCTAAAAATCGCCTTTTTTTCCTTTATCAAGTCCTATTTTAAAGTGTTGTAAAGTCTTGTGACAAGATTCATGCTTTTCTAGGCTTGTTATCACTATTTGCACATTTCTTATGCTTTATTTGGCCCCTTTATCCAATCATAAGCCTTAATTAAGTGTATTTTTGAATTCCAACTTGACAAAAAGCATTAAATGCAACTTAATTCCTGACACCCACTTACAACCCTAGAGTGGGACCAATTCACCGTGGGTGGCAAGTGAGTCCCTCTTGGCTCCAAATTCAAAATAATTCAAAATTTCTTTTGGTTTTTTATTCATTAAGACCTCATGTCAGCTTGTGATGTTGCATTATTCAATAATTAGGGAATAAGTGTGGATAAATAAGTTTTTTTCCATCCATTTCAACCCTATTCACCCATTCATTCATGCATTCAATCCATCATATCATTCAAGTATTCTTCCATCCTTAGTCACTCAATCAAGCATTCGGGAATCTTGGAGTAGCCATTGACATATCTTCAGACTTCAACAACAATGTTTTGGTGAGTTTAGGACACTTGCATGTTGTTTATTCATCATTCCTTTCTTATTTACATTTCATTTTTTTATCAAGGGTTTGATTTCCAATGTGGGATTTGACCAAGGAAAATCCCTATACTCTAACCCTTTACCACTTTTCCCTTCTTTGCATGTGTGTTTGTAGGTCTTGTAGGAATATTTTATAAAGGAAATAGGCGTTGGAAAGTGGTCAATAAGTCATCAAAGTGTTTCAAGTCAACCAAACCCTAATTCAAGCTTGGAGACAACTTACATATAGTTTTCGACAGATTTGACTCCATCAATTCGACAAGAAGACAAGTGTAGATCTAGACCCACAAGCTTGACTCTTTAATCTGTAGAATTTTGGAGGAGGACTGATTTTCCACCAATTGTGAATGAGTCCCATCTATAGATTGGAAAATTTGATTATGTGAGAATCTAGTTCCTGACAGCCAAAAAGCAATTGTAGGTCGTTTTACCAATACGGGGATTGATTCACCATTAATGGTGAATGAGTCCCACTGGTGATATATAGTGATTTTTTCTAGTTTCTAGAACCTTCCAAGATTAGCATTCAACTTCTAGGTGCACTCTGTTTAGCCTAATTCAATTCTATTTGCATTAGTTTATGTCTTTAGTTCATTTTTGCATACCTCAAAATGTTTTCAAACATTGCATATTTCATTAGTTTTTCATTAATAATGAATCAATTTAATCAATTAGCTGCATTTAGATCATTGCACTAAGTCATAATTTTATCACACATTCCTTAGTTTGAGTGAACCACCACAATTTTAGTGTTCTATCTCTCTTTCGTTTAGGTGAAGAACCTTAAGAGTGCAAGAGAAGTCCATAAAACAACATCAAAATTGATGGTTCATTTTGGTGAGCCTGCATGTTGAATAGATTATCTTCCTGATTTGCATTGCATTTACCTCCTAGGACTCATAGCATTAGTCTTTTCATTATCCTTTTGCATTGTTTTTGCATCCTAGGAATCATAAAATTGCATTAGTGAATATCTCATTTAGATTTCATTTTTTCATCCCAAAACATTACAAAAACTGAAATTTTGCATCTACAGCTTCATTTTGCATTTGAAACACATACAAATCACCTTAAATTTTTTGAAAAACACAAAAAATCTCATCCATGGACTCATTTTCCACCCTAGATGAATTAATCCAACTACACATTTTAAATTGCATTTTTAGGCATTTTCTGGGTATTTTCTGCACTATAGTTTCTTGTTATCAGTTTCTGTCATACTTTCTAGATTTTCTATTTTATACACTTTATTGCATATTATTTTACTTTTAGTCATTTTCATCATGGCTTTATGCTTTAATAAGTTTTGGAATTCATTGAAATTCTTAGTAGACATGTCTAGCTATGCCTTTGGCTATGATCCTAAGGACCTTGAGCTTCCTCATGCTCCTTAAACTCCAAATGAATGTCCTCCTCATGCTATAGACATAATTGGAGAAGATGATGATAGCATGAACAAATTCTTAAATCCATTCCTCAACAACCTTGAAGCCAATGTATCCTTTTACCCATCCATGAAGTCACAAGACCTTCCTACTGTCCCACCTCCTGATACATTTGGCTACCTACATCCTAAAACAAATGAAGGACCTGAGTTCCCTCCAACAATTGGACCTAGTTCCTCTAAACAAGCAATTCCTCAACCATTTTATCATAAGAAAGTTAAAAACACACCAATAAATCTTGAAGAAACTTATAGCAAGGGATTTAGTATCTTAAATAAACAAGGTTGTGATACAACTACCAAACATGACATTCACCAACTTTTAGAACAAAGACCAACAAAATAAAACACAACAGGGTTAGGATATCAAGATTTTCCTCATGACAACAAGCCTCCTTTTGAATATTGGAGACTTCAGGATGATGGCATAGTGATCTTTGATTCCCCTCTTGACTTGAATATTCTCCTTCCATGTGAACAACCATTACCCGATTCCATTGACAAGGATGCTAGGATCCCCATGGGTCATCTTCTTCCTTCAATCCATGAAAAAGGTGAATCTAGTAAATGTAAATGACCCTAGAAATTGGAAAAAATAAAGTTTCCTCTCCATCCACCACCTGAATGTGAAAGGAAACTGCAAATTCTTTTAAACTGTAAAGGACTTATACTCATACCACCTTCAAACAAGTTAGGCATTTGTCATAAAATTCTAACATACCATATTGCAATTATTATTGTGTTCTTGGACACTGAACTGATGAATGAAAGACATTGAAGGACATACTGAATAAGTATCACTTCACTGATACTGATTATTATCTTGTCATCCCATAATTCCATCAACTAACTCCTCTCATCATGCAATAGTTACAATATAATTTTCCATTCTCATTATTGCATGATCCTTTCCCATCACCCACCTTAGATCCTTCTTGCCTTACACTTAGTGGGGGAAAGAAGTTGTTAGCCTTTTCCTGATAATGCATCTATCCTTTTCTCTTAACTATGTTATTCCTCTTCCGCTTATATTACTTGAGATTGTGTAGTCAATAATTTAGTTAATGGTTGACTTACATTTGCATTACTAGCCACTTTTTACATTTTCACTTTTCTTTTGTGTATGTGCATATTGTGTTCCCCCATAATATGTTTTTAATGTTCTCTCTTTGTGCACTTCTATTTGTACCTCTATTCTTCTATATGCCATACCTTTTACCTTTTCTTTTTCACTTTTGTTTTGTATTTTCCTTTTGGGGATGATGCAAAGTGTTGAGATGCCCTATGTCTCTTCCATGTTGACCTAATTGGTCCCTTTTAATTTTTACTTTTACTTTTCTTGTGTTTTCATTTGTGGGATGATGCAAGGCATTGAGATTGCAATGTCTCCTTCATGTTAACCCAAAAAAATTTCCTTTTCTTTTCCCTTTTCATTTTCTTTTCACTTGTATTTCTCCTTTTTGGGGATGATGCAAAGTGTTGAGACTGCAATGTCTCTTCCATGCTCACCCAAAATGAGCTTTCTTTCTCTCTTTTTTTCACTCTCTTTGTGTCATTCTTCTAGTTCTATGTGTTTTGGGGAATGATGACAGTTTTGAGCTCTTTAATCAAAACATTACAACAATGAATATATTGACCCCAATATATAGATCCCTTATGTGTTTGGCGTGTTCCTTTCTCGGGGGAAACCTCCCTTTATTTTTTTTCTTTTTTGTTTACATGACACAACCTTACTCAGAAACATATGACTTGGCATAGGGGCTTTCCAAGTTGGATCTCATGTCTTATTTTATTTTTTCATTTTTCCCTTTGCTACTTTAAAGTAATTTTCTCATAGAAGAGTGTGTAACAATTCCTTTAAAGTGGTGGCATACATTGGAATTATTCATTTGCATTCTTCGTTCTTAGTGTAGCCTTGTTACTTTATATGATGTGTTTGTTACTTTGTGGATGACATTGGGTATGATGTCCTTCATAAGTGTGATCTATCTTAGCATATTGCATTCATCTTGGTGGCTTGATGTGATGCACTGCATCCCCTAAGTTGTGAATATTATAGTCTTTGATTGGTATTCTCTTGGAGACATTAGATACAATGTTCCCTAAGTGATAGACCTCGCATGAACTTAACAAGACTCATTTGAACATATTTTACATTTTAGATTTTTACATTCATATGGCCACCTCTCATAACACCACTTGCATGCATGTGGTATCATCTTGTTTGTTCATGTGTTCTAAGCATACAAATATTTGCTCATCTCATGAAGCACGAACTAAAATTTCCTTTTTTGGTGCTTTATTAAAGTTATCAGGAGGTACAACTTTGGTATGGTTGAGTAGGAAGCCCATTCTATGGCACAAATTTCCCCATAGCCACCTATGTGTTTGTGAGTGCATACTAACCGAGTGTATGTTTCTCACCTTTTGGGCCTTCTCACTAGGTGGATAGCCATGAGTTTCATCACCATAGAGTGAGTATGCATTTTCTTTATCAGACAAACAACTTAGATCTAATTCACAACTAGTTGAAAAAATAATCAAAGCTTGATCTGACTTTTCCTTTCCCCTCTTCCTTCTATCTTTCTCTTTCACACATGTGTTACTTTGTCCTTATGTTTAGGTTTCCATGAGATCTTCATCCTAGGGGCTTGATCATCCCTCTTGATAATTGTTATTCCATCATGCTAACATAAGTGCATTTGGATCCCTCTCGATGTGCATGGCTACTTTAGTGTGAGTTTGAAGCAAGTTCATCCTCTCATTAAAGTGGGGGCTAAATGTACTATAGAAAAATGGATCTTCAAAATTTTCATGGTCATTTAGGTCATTTTCTTGTGATGCTTGACATATTTTTATTTGATTTAATGATGAAATGTAACTTATGCATTCACATTAGGTCTTGAATATTCAAATTATGATGTCTTGTGAAGGTTTCTTGAAGTGTGGTAACACATTTCTACACTTTTCTAGACTCTTTTCATTATAATTCATCTAAAAATAACCTTTTTATCATTTATGAAGTCCTATTCTAAAGTGTTTTAAAGTCTTGTAACAAGCTTTTCTCACTTTTTTAGGGTTGTTATCACTATTTAAACCTTTCTTATGCTTTATTTGGCCCCTTTATGCACTTATAAGCCTTAATTATGTTCATTTTTGAATTCAAACCCAACAAAAAAATTAAATGCAACTTAATTTCCAACACCCACTTGGGTATGTGCAGGATCATCATGGAAAAAACAGGCCCTTAAGTGGCAAAAAAATTAGAAAAATTAGTTTTAGGCAACTTGACGTAAAAATTTGAATAAGTTATCTATATTATTTAAAAAATATGTAAAAATAGAATCTGTAGAAAATTGAATTTAGTTTCGAAACTACTAGGTTTATTTAAAAATAAATAAAATCTATTTGGTGAAAATTTGAAATTTCAATGTAGTAGTACTTAAATTTTAGGGAAAAAATAAGAAGTAGGTGTCTGTCTGATCACCCTAACCATAATAAAATGATGATATTTTTTTATAAGATTTTATATATAAGTAGAGGACTCATTTCCAGATGTGATACATATTTTTTTGTAATTTTTTTCCTAGTAAATAATTAATTATGAATTTTTTATTACAAATTTTAAAAAATATAAAAACTCGTATGTCTAACCACCTTAACTTGGTCAAAACTTCATGAAATTTATTTTTTATTTTTTTAATCTTATATTATGTGAAGCATAGAATGTGACACATGTTTTGGATTAAAAAAAGTGATACTTTTTGAAAGTTATAGATGTTTTTCAATCAACCTATCAATTAGGACTTTAGTCGTAATTCTAATAGAAAATGAATAATAATTATTTATTAAATTCAAATTAAAGTATAATTTATATTGGTGGAAAGATAAGGATATCCTCTAAAAAACCTTTTCGTTTCATCAATTTTGGGTAAAAAAAAGTCGTCAGCCACATACCCTACAAATACCCATAATATTGCCACTTTTTGTCCCATCATGATCTTGCACATACCCACTTACAAGCCTAGATTGGGACCCATTTTCCATGGGTGGCGAATGAGTCCCTCTTGGCTCCAAATTCAAAATTTCTTTCAGGTTTTTATTCATTAAGACCTTATGCCCACCTATGATGTTGTATTATTGGGTAATTAGGGAATAAGTGTGTATAAATAAGTGTTTTTCCATCCATTTCAACCCTATTCAACCATTCATTCATGTATTCACTCCATCATATCATTCAATTATTCTTGCATCCATAGTCATTCACTCAAGCATTGAAGCATCTTGGAGCAACCATTGACATATCTTCAAACTTCAATAACAAGGTTTTGGTGAGTTTATGACAATTTCATGTTGTTTATTCATCATTCTTTTCTTATTTCCATTTCATTTCTTTATCAAGGGTGTGATTACCAAAGTGGGATTTGACCAAGGCAAATCCCTATACTCTAACCCTTCACCATTTTCCCCTTCTTTGCATGTGTGTTTGTAGGTCTTGTAGGAAGATTTGTTAAGGAACTAGGTGTTGGAAAGTGTTCAACAAGTCATCAAAGTGTTTCAAGTCAACCAAACCCTAATTCAAGCTTGCAGACAACTTACAACTTGGTTTTTGCAGATTTGACTTTGTTAACCCAACAAGAAGACAAGTGCAAATCTAGACCCACAGGCTTGACTCTTGAATTTGCAAAATTTTGGAGGACTAATTATCCATTAGTGGAGAATGAGTCCCACCTGTAGGCTGAAAAATTTTATGTTGTCACAATCCAGTTCCCGATAGTCGGAAAGTAGTTTCAGGTCATTTTACCATAGGAGAATTGATTCGCCATTAGTGGCGAATGAGTCCCACTAGTGATAAATAGTTATTTTTTCTAGTTTCTAGAACCTTCCAAGATTAGTATTCAACTTCCAGGTGCACTTTTTTTAGCCTCATTCAATTCTGTTTGCAATAGTTTATGTCTTTAGTTCATTTTTGTATACCTCACTATGTTTTCAAATATTGCATATTTTAGTAGTTTTGCATTAATAATCAATAAATTTATTCAATTAGCTGCATTTATATCATTGCATTTAGTCATAATTTCATCATACATTCCTTAGTTTGAGTGAACCACCAAAATTTTGGTGTTCTATCTCTCTCCTTTTAGGTGAAAAACCCTAAATAGTGCAAGAGAAATCCATAGAACAACATCAAAATTGTTGGTTCAACCTTATCTAAAGAATATTAGATGAAGTTCAAGTTTAGATGTCATGTCATTGAAAGAAGAATTGTTGATGTTCATGTAAGGCATTATTATTGTCAATAAAGTTGATTTCGTAATGATATATTCAATGAGTATTAGAATAATTAAGATGAGGATTAGAAGCATGAATAATGATGGAAATATGATGTTGGAGGTCTACAATGTGTCTTATGATCTCTCTTAATTTTCTTGATGATGTATGTGTTTTGGAAAGGAAGTTTTGGTATCCACAAGTTGCTTAAATAATTCTAGTTTAGGAAGTTACATTGAAGTCTATCTGGGAGAATGCTCTACATTCATCTACTATGGAATTTATAGTATTTCCATTTGGTATTCAATGTTAGTGTTATGTGGAAGTTTTACTCCTATATTTTTAGGTCACACATATTGCTGAGGAAATTTCTATGAATTGTAGAAGGTTGGCAGTTTTATTGGTTTTGTTGACTAGTCCAAGAAATTATGTGCATTTCTTTACACTCATGTTTATACTCTTATAGCTTGATGAATATTCTCTCAATTTTTGTAGTTTCTTAGTTCCAATCTCCTATGTTGAAGTGGTTTGCAAGTTGATATAATAATGCTATATCTAATGATTAAGCATTTTTTGTTTGGGTATGTGCAAGATCATGATGGGCCAAAAAGTGGTAATATGATGGGTATTTGTAGGGTATGTGACTGACGACTTTTTTAAACCCAAAATTGATGAAACGAAAAGGGTTTTTAAAGGAGATTCTTAGCTTTCCAGCAATATAAATTGTGCTTTACTTTGAATTTAATAAATAATTATTATTCATTTTCTATTTGAATTATGACTAAAGCCCTAATTGATAGGTTGATTGAAAAATATCTATAGCTTTCAAACGGTGTTACATTTCTTGAATCCAAAACATGTGTCACATTCTATGCTTTTCATACTATAGGATTAAAAAAATGAAAATTGAATTTTATGAAGTTTTGACCAAGTTAAGGTGGTCATACATACGAGTTTTTATATTTTTTAAAAGTTGTAATAAAAAATTCATAATTAATTATTTACTTAGAAACAAATTACAAAAAAATATGCATCACATTTGGACATGATTCCTCTACTTATATATAAAATATTATAAAAAAATACTATAATTTTACTGTGGTTAGGGTGGTCAGACAAACACCTACTTCTTATTTTCTCCCTAAAATTTAAGTACTACTACATTGAAATTTTAAATTTTCATCAAATAGATTTTTTTCTTTTTAAAATAAACCTGGTAGTTTAGAAACTACATTCAATTTTCTACAGATGCTATTCTTACATATTTTTGAAATAATATAGATAACTTATTCAATTTTTTATGTCAAGTTGCCTAACTCTGATTTTTCTGATTTTTTTCCACTTAAGGGCCTATTTTTTCCATGATGATCTTGCACATACCCGTTTCCTAAATAAAGTACTTTATATTTTTTTGATATTTGGTTGTTCTAGAAGGTGTGATACTATGAATTAAGTTTATGGAAGTGATTTTTTATTTTAAAGGAAAATCCCCATGTGATCCACACATTGCCAATTGGTCACTTTGGTGTCACATTGAGTCTTGAGTTGCATTGCTAGGTTATTTACATATATCTAGTTGAATCTGCTTATTCCTTTGCTTGTGCTATGCACTTGGGGGTTTCTATAATATATTTGGGTCCCAACCTATCCTATTTTGGATTGCATAAAGTAAATTCAATTGAAACCATGTGTATGGGGTAACTGGTTATGTGCTTCAAATTTTCATCCACACATTTGCTTGATGTTGACTTAGGTCAATGTGCACCTGTGTATAATTGTTGTGGATCACATTGGAAGAAGTATTAAAATTATTTTTGGTCATCTCTATCTTTTTGATAGGATCACATTATGCTTTGGTGGCCAACCAATGGAATTCATTGTTTATGATCTTCCTAGCTGACCTAGTTGAAGTTTTGGAATGTTGTAGTGGATATAAATGGAAGATCATTTTGGATGCAACAAAATGAAGAAGCGTACAAGTGTTTGTGTGAATTGTATTAATATATAAAAGAGATAGTGGTAAATATTGTGAAAGGAAAGATCAAGTGTGTTGTAATTCCTTGGTCAATAGAGTGTTGTGTTGGTAATAATTGTAATTCTATTATAAATATTTTGTTTCCTACTCTAAGATAGTGAATCAAGCATCAAGTCCTCTATATCTTTCTCTTGAAGTTGGTTGGTACTTTAGTGCTATAAGTCCTTTGTATCTTTCTCTAAGGTAGTGATAATTCTCAAAAGCCATTTTTTTATTAATTCTTATATTGTGAGTTAACTCTCACCATGGTTTTTCCCTCATTTGGCTTTCCACGTAAATATGGTGTCTCCTTGTGCACATGTGTGTTCTATATTTCATTCTCTTTTCTAATCTAATTATTCTTCTTTGCTACTATTCTACTTAAAGTTATATCATTATCTCTTAAAGGAGTTTGAGTTGTGCTAAAATTTTCAAGTTCCAGAAGGGGTTAAGCTTTTGTGGGACTGGTTCACCCCCACTCTCAGTCTATGCAATTGGTATCAGAGCCATGTTCCTCTAAAAAAGCCCGACAACTTGAGGAAAATATTTGAGATGGCACATGACAGTTCATACAAGGTTCCTAGGTTTGATGGGACTAATCACTCCTACAAAAAATTTAGAATGGAATGACACCTAAATTTGTTTGGGGTTGGTGTTTGGTAATTTTTCAAAATTGGTTATTCTAATCCTACCACTCTTATTATACATCCAACTGAAATCATATAATAAGAATGTAATTAGAAAGCTAAGAATGAAATTTTGTGTGGATTAGCCGATTCAAAATTGTTGAAGGTGATGAATTTTAGTTCTACCAAAGGTTCTTGGGAGAATCTTAGTAGCATCTATAAAGGAGATTATAAAGTGAAGCAAGTCAATAGGAAAATCCTGAAGAGCATATTTGAGACTCTATAGATGATAGAAGATGATGACATTGCAAGTTATATGAGTTGGGTTAAAGAAGTTGTCTTTGGTATTTCTATTCTTGGTGGAGAAGTGAAGGAAAGTGAAATTATGAAGAAGGTTTGAGATCTCTCCAAAATATTATAGTCATATAGTGTTGACCATAGAAGAATCCAAAGAATTGGATTAGTATTCAATTGAGGAAGTGTTTGTTACTATTACCACCTTTGTGATGAGAGAATTTGATAAAGGTGTTTCAAAAAAAGAAGTTTCTTTCAAAGTTATTAAAAAGGTTTAAGATGAGGCTCCTAAACAAAATGAATATTTTGATGAAATTGAAGCCAAATTTTTAAGAAGTTGAAGAAAGAAAAGTGTCAGAAAATACAAAGTTACATTTTAAATGTTTCAATTGTGGAAGAGTAGGTAATTTTGTCTCTAAATGTCCATATAAAGAATCAGTTGATGATAAGAAAAGAGAGAAGGTCAAAATAAGTTTATATTCTAAGGAATGAAACTTCTCCTCTAAAGATGAAGATAATTATTCAAATGATGATCCCTATTCATGTCCTTCAATGTTAAAAGGAACAATATTGATGAATGCAAGAGGTCTAGTACCTTGTAGAATAAAAGTACTAGTGAAAGATCAATGGCAGTATGGACTAATTTTCACGCAAAGGAAGAAGAAAATGCTTGGGTAATTCTCACCACATGATTGGTGATGGGAGTAAGTTCATTAGTATTAAGAAGGTCAATGGTGGAGCTATTAAGTTTCTTGATGAAAATTCAACACTAATCTATAGAAAGGGTGACATAACAATTGATGGAAAGGACAAAACTAAATATCTGTCCTATATGTCAAACATCTGAAACATAATCTCCCAAGTGTCAGTCAAATGTGCAGTAAAGGTTACAATCTTACCATTCATTCTAATGGATGTGAAATTAGAAAGGAATGGTTTGAAAGACTTGTTGTTGAAGGAACAAGAAAAATTCTAATGTTTATCATCTAAAAGAGGCTAATGGAAGGATATTCTTGTTAGCTCATACCGAAGAGAGTTGGTTATGGCACAAAAGAATGGGACATATTAATTTTTATAATTTGGTAAAGTTCAATTCCTCTCATTTAGTAATGGATATGCCTAAGATTTCCAATCCTACAAATACACTATGCAAATAATGTTAGATGGGAAAGAAAACAAAGACTAGTTTCAAGAGAAAGAATTGCTCTATGTTAATTTCATTGGAGTTGATTCACATTGATCTATGCTAGCCTACAAGTATTAGGATTCAATGAGATGAAATTTAATTTATGTTGTCAATAGATAATTACACTAGAATAACTTGGGTTACTTTCTCAAAAGAGAAATCACAAGCCTTTGATAAGTTTAAGATTTTTAAAGAAAAGTTTGAGAATGAAATGAATGTTAGGATCAAATGTTTAAGGTCAAGTAGAGGAGGTGAATTGACCTCATGTGAATTTGATTTTTTTTGTGAAAATCATGGTATTAGGAGATATTTTTCTTCTCCTAGAACCTCTCAGAAGAATGGAGTAGTTGAAATAAAAAATAGAACAATGCAATAAATGGCTAGAACAATGATGAAAGATGTTGACATGTAACATATGTATTCGAAAGGAGTAGTTTACACTATTTTCTATTTGCTTAACATAAAATAGTTAAGGGTTAAAAAAAATAAGACCCCTTATGAGCTATGATATGGGGGTAAATGCACCAATCTGTGACAAAATTTTGGTGCCAAATTGGAAAAATTTGCAAAAAAAGGTTGAAATTGGCCATTTGGCACACACCAAATGACTTCAAGTCATTTAGCGTGGACCAAATTTGGGGTTTGCCAAATGTAAAAGTGAAATAAAACCAAAAAAAAACCTTTCAAAGCCTCATTTCACTTCAACCCGTGGCTTGGCTTGGAGGATTTGAGGTCTGCAACTCACACTCACGAAATATCATTCATTATTTACATCCTTACCTTGCAATTTTTTCCAAGGATGCTGCCAACATGTCAGAGAGGTCAAAGATTGTGAAGAGGTATGTATTTTTATTCTATTTAATTTGAATTTGATTTAGAATTTAGATTGAAATAGGTTTTTCATAATAAAGCTTTGTTCTAATTCTCGGGGAATGAACCTCCACCTCAAAACATTGAGAATTCAAAATTACCCCCTCACAAAGAGCCTCCTATACAAGAAAAACTTGAAAACCCTCCATCAATTCATAGACATCCTCAAGGAATACAAGAAAATATTGTAAATCAAATTGAAAACAATAAAAGAGAAATTAAAGAATTAATTGGAAGATTAACCGAGCATGTTGACACCCACCCTTATAGGAGAGGGATTGCTTAATCATTGAAGTCAATTATAACTCATGTAGGAGAAATAATCCAGAAAATAATTTTTTGGTCAAATAAGAGGCATGAGATGAGACAATTTTATGCTAGTGGTTTGTCATATGCAAATGTCAAAAAACAAAAAAATAGGAAAGTGGACTTGTGTGCCTTATTTATAGGCTTGAGAACCAATGCACCTTTGTCTCATGCATGTAGGAGGTTCCTCATCCATTGGTGCCACCATGAGTTAATTAAAAATAAATTTTGGGAGTGGTGGCGGATGGTATTTGACCAACATTGATGCAATAACCATCAGGTACCACAATACTTTTTGAGGAAACTCTATTATGAGTTTTTCATCAATAAAATGACAAACCATTTTGACATCTTAGACTTTTAGGGTAGAAGTGGGGGCTCCACACATGATAGACCTGTTGCACAATGTAATCTATAGTTGGCATCAAGACCCTTGGCCAGACCCATGGTGGAGCATGTTGTTGTTCCTTTCATTGTTAAGGATAGTGTAGAGGTGGACATGCTAGAGTCAATTGACTCACTCACTCAGACCATTTTACAGTGTGCAAGGCCTCTAGTAGAGCCTCATGTGGAGGAGACTTGGAGGCCCCAAGCTCTACCCCACCATTTTGGTGCTTGTGGTGTTATTTGTAGGTACAATTATTAGAGTGTTCATGATGTAGCTACACAGCCTACATTAGCTACAAAGGTGATGGATTTCACAAATCATTTAATGAATGATACATTCAACATTGACACTTAGGTAAAACTCAACAAGTTCATTTAATGTTGTTTATTAAATTATATTTTGAAATTTAAGAATAACTAAATTAGTATTATTTTGATATGATGAAATTCCAAGGTCAGATTGTTCATGAGATGTGCTCCATTCCTATAGACCCTTATTCATTCTCGACAATGAGTCAACATGTATGCAACTAGTATTAAAGATATTATTATTGCATTTGAATAGTTGAATGCTATATTTGAATGTTTATCTCATTACATGCTTTGGATTTCAAACAGTTTCCTGGTGTACCTTCGACTTCCACACATCACAATTCATTTCCTCAATCAACTTTCACTTAGGTAGCCTTTATTCATTAATGGTGTTGTAAAACAATGTTAGCTAGTTTTCATAATTTTGTGTTTACAAATCTAAAAAATTGATGAGAAACACAAACATTGCATTTGTATTCCTTGATCGTGTCACATTATCTTCTCCTAATTCACTTTTTGTTCCTTTATTCCTTCATAATCCCATCCCATTAACATTTAGTAGTTCACTCTATTTTCCACTATCCCCTGTGTTCCACCCCATGTTCCTTTATCCATTCTATGTTATAACATGATTATCCATGTTTCATCTTAGATAAATTTTCTCTATTATTGCTACACACATGTCAAGTTTACACTTCATGTACTATAGTCAAACCCTAGACACCTCGTAATTCACCCTATGTTGTATTATTCCCTACTAATCACATCCCATTAACCTCTAATTTTCCACTCTATATTTTGTTACCCCATCCCACCTATTTATACTAGTCCATCGTATGTTCCACTAATCCATTCTATTCTCATCCCATTACCCTCTCTTATTTCACCTTATGTTCCATTATACCCTCTTGGTCTTGTCCCATTATCTAACCCTAATTCACACTATGTTCCTTTATTCCCTCCTAATTTCATCCCATTAACCTCTAATACTTCATGTTATGTTTTTTTATCCCATTTTTTGATCATCAAAGCTTGTGCCTCTCCGACAGTCTTATGGGAAATTCAGGGAGTGGGGGACAAATTGCATCTCACTAAATACCACTGGGTTTTTATAGAAATCCGACTCTTCTTTTGGGGTTTTGAGATAAGGGAGAAAGTAAAATGTAAATATAAAACAAAAAAGGTGATACACAAAAGATGTTACAATATTTCAAATTAAAATTATTCCTATGATTGATATAAAGGACACAAAATGCCACAACCCTTCATTGTTAAAAAGATAATGAACAACAAAGGCTAACTTCAAGTAGAGTGCAAACTTTCAAATCTTTCCATAGGTAGTGTTCATTGAGGTCTGATCAAACATAACAAATACTTAGAGTAAAAGAACAATATTCAAAAATTATAGGAACCATATCCCCTAGTACAACATAGCACAAAAAATAACAACTTCAAAGATAACGGAAAAGTCCAATGATATAGTCTGATTTTTCCCAAAATTGCTATTCCACAATAGAAGCATAAATCATAGAAATCCTTTATTTAAACTATCAAAATATAGCTTGCAAGACATAGTGTATCATTCAAAAATGATAGTATAAAGAAAGAAAGCTTGAAAAAGGCCATACATGCACAGTCTAAAAAATTTCCCTCAATAGTTTATGCTTTTTAATTAAAACTGAACTTTGAAACAAAGGTCAGATGTTAGTCTAACAATAGTTTAAACCTTAATAAATATAATTTTCCAGAATAAAGTAGTTCTATAACTTTCTTTTAAAATATAGTTCATAAAATTTAAGAAAATTTGAAAGGAAACCAGTTCCTCTTTTTAGAGAAAATAGTTTCCTCCTGGAAAAATCCTTTTTTGAAAAGTCATCCTTAATTCTAGTGTCATCACCTTCCTTTTATAGCCACTAAAGAAAGAAAAAACCACTTCAAATGAGAAGTAATGACTTTCAAGTGTTGATGGTTGATAGCACACGATCCAATCACATACTCTTGGTTAGGATACAAAAGATCTTTGCATTAACTTCTCAGCTACTGCATTAATGTTCTCTAGATATTTTAGCAAAGATAAGACCCAAATATGATTAGATCCTAGGAGTGTCTTCCTAACAACAAATAGAATTGATTGATTACATTACTGCGAGGTGTCATCTCAAAAATTTCATCCCAAAAATCAAGAGAAGAAAAGAAAAGCTAGCCAGCTCAAAAAAACTCCCCAATTAGATATCTTCGTAGGCAGTGTAGATAACCCGTGATAAGGAGATGACATGTCAGCAGGGTGGAAACTCTTGAGCTTGTAAATATAGCTCCCATGGAAATGTATGACAAGAAAACATGTGTCCTGAAACTCCTCTCGAAAGGAAAAAAAAAAAAAAGGGAAAAGTTGTGCACCCACCATGTGGCATGTTGCACAACTTTTTGATATTTCATTTGAGTGTGGGTGAACCCAACATTGAATAAATTTTTACAAACCCAAAAAAAAAATAACTAAGGAAAAAAAATCTTTACAGTTCTAGTGACTCACAAGGGTCTTCGCTTCTATAGAGATTCGAACCTAGGCCTCTGGCTATTCCTAGAGTTTGATGAAAGTGGCTCTCTGGGCCTCCTAATCTACATTGGTTGGTGACTCAAGGGTCTAGATCTATCTATATGTTTTCTCGAGATAAAAAATATCCTTGAAAGAGATGATTCCCCATCTGGAAGAGATTTCACCCAAGTGATAATAGAATCGAGAAAGAGGATAGATTTCACGCTCAAAATCATCCACCGTGGGTACAACATTTGAGCTTGGAAATTCAAGAGTAGCATGAATCTTACATCAGGTTGCCCCATTGATTTGATCCATTGTTAGCATGTCTTCATCTAGGGAGAGAAGAGGAGGTAACTTGAAACAAACTAGGATGGAGAAATCCTTTTTGATCTTAGTGGCTCTTTTGTTCAAAATCATCTGATGATCCTTGCATTTTCCTGCAATTAGGTGGAAGTTGATAATCTCATTGGCTTTGATGGAGGTGACTCTATGATTGGGAATTCCAACTCTTCTAAGAACCTGATCGATGGAAATACTTCATTTGGAAATAAAACTTTGGGAGTCCACCACTTAGGGTGAACATGTCTATATGAAATGGTCAGCCATCAAACCAACTTTGGCATTTAGTTCTTGTACATCCCTTAAGAACTGTAAGGTGGGTCCCATTACACACATACCAACCTCCATCTACTCCTGATGCATAGCCACTAACCTTCTCATTACAAAGAAGGATTCAGACCATCTTGCAGTAGTTAACTCCTAGTTTCAATGAGCCTCTTTTACTTTGGTATCTTTTTCTATTTGACCTTTCTCTTGAAGAGAATTTTTGAACTCAAAGCTTAGTCTTCCAACTTCTTTTCTTGACTCCTTTGCCTCAATCTAGACTATCCATATATCATCAGCATTTCAGGATCTGACATCAACCAGATATTTCTTTAATTTTTCATTTTCGATAGGAAGATGAACATGTTCATTTTGGGTATCTGCAAGTAACTTGGAAATGTCACCTTGTTGGCCTTGGATTTGTTTCATGTGGGTCATTTCAGCATCTTTGGCTCAAACCTCATTCTATAGCCTACTTACTATCCCATTCACATTTTCCAACTTAGCCTCACATTCCCTTAATTGCCTATCAAGTCATTCATAATCAGCATATACCACCTTTTGTGTGGATTTGGCTAGAACCATTTATATCATGCGAGCAAGTTTCACTCAGATCCAAACCCATGGGATGAATTTCATAGTCCTCCTTTTTCATTTTCCCCTTGGACTTGGAAACTAGAGGCCTCATTTTGGTGATAAGCAGGGAGTTTTTTTCTTCATTAAAACAAACTTCAATCTTCTTGGTGGTAGGCCTTTCAACACTCTTTTACAATATTTTCAATTTTTTGTTCTTTTGATCCTGTTTGGTGGCTTCAAAATAACCTTGAAGAATCTGAGGGACATCAACACTTTGAGCTAGGATGGGGGCACTAGGGGGTAGTCCAAACAAGGTTACAATAGGGAAGACTTCAGATACATGAGCATGAGGAGACGCAAATGGTAGCATGAACATAGAAAAAGGGGGAATGCCTAAAGGAGTGGGGGAAGAAACAATAGGGTAAAAAGCTAAAAAATGTTGATGGAGAGGTGCCTTCCCATAACTAGACAGGTCGGGAGTAATAAGAAAAGTTGTAGTTTTGGCGATTTCAATGGGGGCCTCAGACAAAGCAACTAATGGAACAACAACAACCACAATAGATAATGCCTTCTCAGTGTGCAGAAGGTTTTTAGTAGGTTCATTTTCAATGGAAAGGGTCACATTTATTACTACTATTTTAGGAACTGAAGATGGGGAATCTTTATCAATAGGAAGAGACTAGGGTTGTACAAGAGATGTGGAAATAGGAAGAAGAGGGTCAACATAACTTACTTGAGCTACAGTTGATGAAACATTCTACAAGATGGACTCCACTTCTTCCTCTTGAAGGATCAATATATCAAGGGTACTTAAGTCACGGATCTTCCCTTGCTTCACATGATTAGAGCCATCACATTTCAATCTCCTTCTGGTGGAGTCATCTGATATTCAAACATCAGCAACCGTTGATGATTTTTTGGAGATTGTTGGGCCTCCTTTCCTTTGCTTTAGGCTTGGGATGTGGATAAAGCTTGTGGACCCCTTGGTCCCAAATTTCTTTGTTTTTCAGGCTCCTAAGGTCTAGGAATTAGGAGTGGAACTTGTTCCTCTTCAATTTCATGGCTTGTTTTAGGATTGCTATTGTCAGAATTAGCTTCCCTATCATATGCATCTTCAAACTCCTCATCAAGATAGAAGCTGCCAAACAAAACACCCAAATTCCCCATCTCTTGTCGAAACCTCCAAAACTCTACTTTCTTTCTTTTTGACCTTCCCTTACGCCTTAACTATGAATTAAGAGATCTGCTCATCGGGAGATTCCTCTAGTATTGTGCTTGGGGCTTATAAAAACTTAGCCATCTTGTTCATTCCTCTAGTATATGGGCCAAGTTGATTTATATTTCTTCACTCTCTTGGGTAGGATTTCTCCTTGGAAATCCTCCCTGAACTCGTGCCTTAAGTTGAAATGCCCATCTGGGTTATAATTTCACTTGTCACAAATGAGGACTAATCCTAGAGGAAACAAATGATTCTGGATCTCATCCTTCGCTTTCCACTTGCTTAATACCATTTGACTCTTTGCAATCATAAGGGGAAGATAAAAAAGCTTTGCGAGGCAGTAAATCTTGTAGCACTAGTCCCATAAAATAATCTGCAAATTGATAGTAATCTCCTGTTCTTGAAAACATCGGGGTCCACACAAAGATTGGTTGGATATAACCTCTCACATCTATCCTCGATACTAGCACATTTCTTCCTAGCCACTCAAATTTTGATGCAACAATAAATGAACTAGGATGGAAGAATACCTGAACTTGGACTCCATACTGTAGTTTCTCAACTGTAGCTTCATATTTTTGGCCATTATTTTAGCAAAATCATAGTGTCTTTGCACTCATTCTATTTTGAGTGCAAGGACGGGTGAAATAGAAGGGGTTAACCTCTTCATCATCATTGAGACCAAAAACCTAGGGAAATAATGAGAATATAGACAACATATCCTTCTTGAATTTTCTTCATGATAGAGGCCAACGAATCTATCCTCTATGAGGCCATTCCTTCATTTCATCTTCATTAAAACTTGTTTTCTTGAACATATCTTCCCCTAGGATGCCCATATATTCTTCATTAAAATGGTTTGTGCCCCAGCCCATGATAGGGATACACAACATATCCCATATAGCTTGGGCCAAAATGGTGATCTTGACCCCAGGACCCTTAATAGTCTTTGTATTTCTATTAAACCTTTTTGTGCACACATCGGCCAACTCCAGACATGGATGAACAACAAGTAGCACAAAATATGGTAGGCCACTATTCCAAAGCTAAAATGAAAAACCCTCTATAGACACATGGCCTAACATCCTAAAAAGAACCTTCCCTAAGATTTTTAGGGCTGGTCGATAACTGAGGGTCATAAACATTATCAGTTATATCTTGAACTGCCTCCTTTAAAAGGTGTTTGTCAGGTTGAAGCTTCCTACAATGTTCAAATGGCCATTCCTATGGATCTGGGGCATTAGAAAATGAATAATGCCTGAAGATATCTACACAACTAGGTCTTTTGTTTACTATTTCAACCTGCTTGCTAGAGGTAGATACTTCTTCCATGATTTCTTGAAAGCGATACAAAAACTCTTTGGTTACAACAATCATTCTTCCTTGCTAAAATTAACCTAATTTTGAGTGCAATTAATTTTAGAGCTTTGCATGTAGTTATGAGTTTGCTACTATTAATGGCTCATTAAATGCTCCCAATGGGGCAATATGTGTAGATGGGAGATCCGTATCCCTTGTGAATGCCTAAAATCTACATAAATGGAATTAGTACATTCCTTTCGCTACTACTTGTTTCCTTTAATTCATTGTGTTGAAAAGAATTCTTTTTGTCAGATGGAGCATGCCGAGATGACCCAAGGTACGTATTTAAAAGACGTCTTCATTAATTTGTTAGAGCCTTAGCATGTTAATTCATGTCTTTTCTCATTAGTGAACATGTTGGCACTGATGATGGCAAGTACACATGTCAACCATCAACATATGAGGTAATTTACTCCCCAATGCTCAAATTTATTTCTCAAGGCATTCTGGGAGTTCCTCCATACAATTTTCCAACCTTGCCCCATTTTGCCTCAAAAAATTTCATTGTCGTCTAGCGAAAATAAACATCCCATTGGTGAAGTTTCTTTACTAGCCTTTTCTATATATAGCCACACCACCTATTGTTATATTCATTTGAACATATAGTTCTCTAACTTAGTTGGCCTTCAGCCTAATCCTTTTCCACCATTTTTCACTACTATCACGATGTTTGCTGGTATGGGTACTCCTATTCGCCTCCTTCCATGGAGACTACAGAGCTGCTTTGTGGGAGTGATTACTGACAACTGTATCAAGTTCTTGGTGAATAATTGCGACCCCTTGGTTATGACTACATTCAAGTAGGTCATCATGGCAGACTACCTCACTGACAAGAACCAACTATGGAGCAATTGTAACATGCTATCTCACTTTTTCACCTCACTGCTTAACCTAGGTGTGACCAAGCCCATGATAATTACACTATGCTAGAATATGTTTGACACTTCTCTAATGGAAGGGTTTGGCAAGATTGTGCAAGTGGCCATTCTGGGTGTCAAAATTCCAAGCTCCATGAACCTCCGTAGGTTCATGGACTTTAGGGTGGACATGCCTTGGTTGCCTTTCTTGACCAACTTTCGCACAATGGACATGGAGGTACACCATTGCTCTTCTCAACTAGTAGCCACTTTTCCTTTTTTAGGAGTACAACATGGAGAAAGTTCTGAGGAGTGCTTGGAAAAAGAATTTTAGTTACTTAGTGCAACTTCGTAGTGAGTAGACGCTGGGTTTGAACTGTGCGGCCCATGTGCATTGTGTTTTTGCCCCTACTTGCAACCTATCTGAAGAAAGAAGAAGAAAAAAAAGAGGAAAAGAAAAAGCCGAGTACGAATCCTTTATGATTTTTTTTTGGAGGAAAAAAGAAGAAGAAAAAATGACTATCTAGTCATCGCCTCCACTTTGACAACTTTTCCTTTGCTTCAGTTTTTGGGTTTTGCTCAAGAGGGCTTTAAATGATATTTCTGAGTCTCGAGCTATATACTATATTGTAAATATTTTTGATAAACATAATATAGTATAGTTTTTATTTTCCCTTGTATTATTATAGGCCTTATTTTAAAAGCTTCAAAATAATTGCAATTTTTTTACATATGGTACATAACTACTAAAATTTTAAAAGAGTTGTGTGTTTTTTCCTAAAAATTTCTTAGATAAATACCATTTATCAGTACATATAAAAAGATATTTGTGAGTCTATACTTCTTCAACTTTTCACATGTTTTTTTTTCGAAAGGACCCTTCTATAGCACTTTAGAATTAATTGGTTGTCCTGGCCTTGTAGCAAGTCTATGATACTCTTGCATTGAACCTTCTTCTGTGTAAGAATTTTCTGTATCAAAACATCATCTAATTGTGACAATGGAAAATTGTAGCTCCATTGGTTATTTCCCTATCTCTTTTTCGCCTCATGGTTTTTGCTGAGTTTCCATAGATCAATCTTTACTTGAAAAACTTTGGGGCCAATTTGGGGGTAATTTGATTCATCGATGGGGGAACTCATCTATGATTGTTCCCATCTCTTTAAGGGGCTGATCTAACACATTAGATTACCACAATTAGGTTCCTAAGGGTTGATTTAGTTGAACTACCCTCTTTCACATCATAATATGAGGAAGTCTTTGGAAAAACCTTGTATTTGATAACAAAATATGACCCTTGTGATTCTACCAGCTCTTGGGCACTAGAAGGTGTGACTTTTTTGGGCGGACCTAGCATGGCTCTTATTTTCCTTTTGTGATATATTTTTGCACATTTTCCCTCCTTTACTTTGTTGAGGGGAGTGTAATGGGATGCTCTTCATTTTTTCCTTTTTTCTTCTCTAGCTAATTGATAACCACTGTGCCCTTAGGAGTTTGCTTGAAATATGCCTTCTCTTTTATCATCAGGGAAAATGAGGTTGAAATGCTTGTGAAATATGGTATGAATCCTTGGGAAATGCTATATTTACCTAAAATAAATCTTATGTTTAATTCTAAGCTTCGGACTATCTCAAAACTTTCCATTCTTGAGGGTACGAATGTTCCCCACTTGGTGGTAGATGTCATCCTTAGTCGATCAGATCCCATTATAAAGACCTTATTGTCCCTTGAGGACTTATGTATCAATAATGAGATTTATTCCCTAGTTAAACCTTGGGAGGACTACTGCATCAATTTCAAGGAATAATTATTATCCAGCAAAATTCTTCCCCATTTGATGGAAACCTGTATTGCCAAGAAGTTTTCCTTTGAGCAAACTATCCTTTGTTTCTACTCGGTTGACCTAGGCCATTTGTCTAAGGCAGACATTGACTGGATTATACCCAATTCATACCCTTTGAGATCATACCTGCAACATAATTCTTTCATCTTTCTTTTATTCCAATGAGAGGTCCTTGGTGCAGGAGCACCTGGCAAGGTGCAAGCTTTTTTTTTTTTAGTTTTTGGTTAAAATATTTTTGTTGTGTTTTGTATGGTCTTGGGGACCATATTATTGGTGTTTGAGGACCTTTATGGTTCTTAGGTAAAATTTAAATAACTTGGGAAATATTTTTGTGGTCGGTTCTTAAGTTTTTGTCAAAAATTGAAAAACACGCTGTGTTTTCCAATGTTAGGTTTTTGGCCGTTCTTAGGCTCAAATTTGAAAACCTAACTATTTTTGGGCATTGTAAAAGAGATATCTCTACCATTTGAAGAGGTTAGAAGTTTTGTATGTTGGCAGTTCAGGAGAACAATAAAAGAAAATAGTGTTCTTTGTTGGAAAAAGACTGATTTTTCTATTCTTGCGTGTGACAGCTGCAAGGAATGGATTAAGTAAAGCTTTTGTTGAGTTAAAATGCATGTAGTGAAATTTTTTTAAACATTTCTTGTGACATTTCAATTATTTTCTCCATCACTTTCTGTTATTGTGTAAATATAGTGTTATTTCTTTTTGCTGTTTTGACTGGTAAAGATTAGAAATATGGGGTTTTAGCTTGTTTCCTGCCTGTACTAGGAAGTATGGAAGTAGTGGAAACTAATATAGAATCCATCCTTGTATATAGTGTAAATATGGGAGTCTTTGTGAGTTATGAAGGCATGATTATAATCATTTCCTAGGCGAGTTTGTGTTACTCAGTTAGGAAAGACAGTGCAAAAGTTTCTTCCATCGTTGCAGGGGTGTTTGACCACTGGAAACCTAGGGTGTGAAAAGATTGTTGGAGACCTTAAAAATGTCTGACAGGTGGCAAGAATCATCACCAAGTCATCTGGAGGCAGAAGGAAGAAGACATTCCTCCTTGTATCCAAGAAAAGGCTTAAAAATCCCTAAAATTCTCAAAATCTGGAATAGCCCTGTGTACGGCCTCAGAAGGGCTGAAACCACTAAAATATTGAAGAGTTATAAAATTGAGCTAGGGTACTTTCTTTGAGGTTATGGTGTTCTTTTAGCAGGGAGGAGTATTAAACATTTTTCTTGTTGGAGGAGGCCTAATCCTAGTAGCCCTCCCCAAACCCTAGACTAGGGTTTTGTGAAAGCGATAGGGAAGAGGTGTATGGAGGTGGAACAAGAACCCTCTCTAGACTGTTTTGAGGCTCTAAAACCCTATACACACCCCTGAAATGAGGTTAGGAAGAATTTAGTGATTAACTGGTCTTTAAGCTGATTAACGGCTAGTTGGTGAAGAGAGGAAAAGCACCAAGAAATGCTTAGTTAAGGCATTGTGAATGATTTGGAACTTGATAGTAGGGTTGGCAGAAAAGACCAGGGGTGCCTAATTAATTTGGGGACCTATAGGTTGAGTGGTGGAGAGAAACACCAAGGGTTATCAACTAGAGACCTAGAGCATTGAGCCAGTGATTGACTCAATCCAACCTTGTTTCTATCAGTCCTTATGCCAACTATTAATTTTTTTCCTTTTCCAACAATAAGCTTACTTTAATCCTTTGAAATTGAGGAGAATTTTCACTTTATAGGATCATAAATTGATTCTGAATGTGTTTTGATAAGAAACGTCTGATAGATGGTGCCATCTTCAGGTTAGGAATTTCCTCATATACCAAAACCTTCAAAACTTTTGATGAAGTTTCCTATATCCTGTTCTCAGCATCTTAGCCTTGTATTTTTTGTGGTTTCTTGCCCACAAATCTGGCCTTTTGTGAATTCTAAATTTTTGACAGCTTGCTTCACACCTACACCTATTTGTTTTGTTGGATCCAATCCATGGACCAATATGTCATATCCAATCCCACTAGTAGAGCATGGAGACAAAAAATAATAAGCTCTAAGGTACTTCGATCCCATCACAAATATAAATTGGGCACTTATTTTGGGGCCAACATTACACTTGACACCATTAAAGGGTACGATCCATACATGATTACAAGATAGATCATTGAGCTCTTTCAGACTCTTCATTATTTTCGGATAGGCCTAATCTTCGTTGAAAATCACATAGGTGCTTAGCCCTTTTATGTAGAAGTTACCAAATGGATCAGAATTAGTGAACTAATTTAGCAACATCTCTTCTTCTGAAATCTGCTCAACTGTACCTTCTTCTTCTATAGGAATTTCTAGATAGTACCTCTCTTGGTGGAAAGTTGGGGTATCATCAGATCTAAAGCATAGATTTTCATCATCTACAATATGTTCAAGATGCAAGGATTTAGATAGAATCTTCATCTTTCCTCCATGTTGGGTTTGGAATATTAAGTGGGACCAGTCAAGTGCTAGGTATCTGCCAAGTTTTCTGGTGAAATCTCTTGATAAGAACATTCTATAAACTAGTGGAATGTCAATTATTACTACTTCCTGAGTGATTGTCTGGCTCAGATAGGAGAAGAGGGTCATGGATAGATCCCTTATCCAGCCAACATTCAGGACTTTCTTTCCATGAAGTTGCATAATTCCCTTTCAAGGGGCTTGTACTAGAGTTTTAGAGCATATGCCATAGTTGTGCTAGCTCCCAAATCAATCATATTATTGTGCAGCAATTTATCTCCTACTATAAGCATAAAAAATAAAGGTGTGGGTTTTATTCCACTTACCTCTTTTTCTTTAATGTTATCCACATTATTTGTATAATTCATTGATTTTGGAGCTTGAGGGAGAACTACAAATCTATCATTTCCACTCTAATTGCTTAATTGAGTCATGCTCTCCTACACACTTTGTCCTTCTGTTGTCAATGCTTCTAGAAGCAGAGTTTGTTGCTTGGGAATTGATATAATGTCCCACAATGAAACAACGATAGGTGCCTTTTTCAATTGCTCCACCATATTAAGTTTCCCAATAGTTTGGGTCTTTGGCTTAAATGGTGGTATCTCCTTTTTCTTCAAGAGAAAACATTGCATCCAGGCCAAACCTTGTACTTTATTCACCTATTTTGCTTTCGAGGGCTAATTATGTGGCTGTAAACTAGGTCGGATAATGGGTGGTGAGGCCAACTTCTCTGGGGGAGACAATTTATGTATTTGCAGATGTGGTAGAGCTTCTTGTACATATTCTCCTATAATCCTTCTTTTTTATCTTGTATTGTAATCTAACTGTACTTGTGAAATTTCAATCGTCAAGGCTTTTTTTGTGAATACAGCTTCATCTTCCTCTAGCCATTAGAAAAGAGCTTGGTCGACCACAATGTCCAACTCTTGTTCAAGGGAAATTCCTTGTATCTATGCCCTAAGATGAGCATTCTCCATTTTGGGCAACTCATATTCACTTGCATTTTTTAACATACCCTTACTCCTCTATTTGGCCACATTTTGCTACATATTTCCCCTTGGACAATTTCGATGCATATGACTATAATTGCATGAGAAGCACCAAAAATTTTCATCATCCACCAAATTGTTTTGGCCTGGGACTATCTCCTTATTCAGACTGCCCTTGACTGACTGTAATGGTGTATCAATCGGAACTATTTGATTTGTTAATGACTCCTATTGACCTCCTCCTGTGTAAGATCCTTGATACAAATTTTTTTGGTAAGGGGGTTTTCCTCTGCCATGGACTTGAGTGGTCATTTTTGGAGATGTCACTTGTTTTCATTTGATAATGACCAATTCATTAGCAAAATTTCACATTAGATATTTTATATCAATGATATTGACCCCCATTGATGTGAGACTTGATGTGCTGGCTTGAGTGGTAGGATATTTGTTTGTAGGCTTGGGGGAAACAAACTTCAATTATGTTGCAAGAGTGCTTGGATTGGCTTCTTCTTGGTGGCTTTCATGGATTTCCATGAATACTAGCATTGGTGGCTGAGGTAGAAGTTTCCTAGCATCGATCAGATTATTCTCTACACACATTGTCTTCTTGTATGCATTAGGTAGGGTGTTCCCTCTAATGGAGGTTACTATAAGTGTGATATCTGGATTGATGGCCTTTAGGTAGAACATGAACACTATCGTGGCCTGAGGTCAAGCAGTCATGAGAATTATTTTCAATTTCTTATGGAACCTCATACTGAAATCGCTCATGACTTCATTAGGGGCCCTCTTGATGGTGAGTAGTTGTTGCAACAATGAAGAATGGTATCCCTTTTCAAAGAATCATTCGAATAGGAATTGCTTGAGCTAGTCCCAAGAAATAATGGAACCTGAGGCTAGAGATCAATACCAATCTTGAGAATTTCCCTTAAAAGAGGTAGCTAATAGTCTCAAAGCGATGTTCTCCTCTGATATGTTTTGTACCCTACATACCTCTATTATATCTTGAAGGTTTTTGGAAGGGGTTTTCAAATCCTCCCCAGAGAATCTTGGGATACATTTAAGGGAATTAGCCAGTATGGAAGGCCATACATCTAGGGGTGTGGGTGATTGTAATAAACTACCACTATCCCATGTTACAAAGTTTCTAGGAGTAGGAGAAGGTACTTGAGCCATGAGGAAAATATTTCTATGAATTGGGTATACTGGCAATATTATCAAGAAATTTAAAGCTCTGGGAAGAGTAGATAAAGCTCTTGATAAGGGGATCTGACCTCTTGCTCTATTACTCCTTACAGGAAATACAGAACCTATGGTTTTTCTCCTAGGATTCGAGATAGATAATTGGGAGTATTGGATAAGAGGCATGAGATGAGACAATTTTACACTAGTGGTTTGTCATATGCGAATGTCAAAAAACAAAAAAATAGCAAAGTGGACTTGTGTGCCCTATTTATAGACTTAAGAACTAATTTTCCTTTGTCTCATGCATGTAGGAGGTTCCCCATCCATTGGTACCACCGTGAGTTAATTAAAAATAAATTCTAGGAGTGGTGGTGGATGGAATTTGACCAACCTCCATGCAATAACCACTAGATACCACAATACTTTTTGAGAAAATTATATTATGAGTTTTTCCTAAAGAAAATGACAAACTATTTTGACATCTTACAATTTTACGGTAGAGGTGGGGGATCCACAAATGATAGACCTATTGCATGATGTAATCCACAATTGGCATGGAGACCCTTTGCCAAAACCATGGTGGAGCATGTTGTCCCTTCCATTATTAAGGATAGTGTAGAGGTGGACACGCTATAGTCAATTGACTCACTCACCTAGACCATTTTATAGTGTGCAAGGCCTCTAGTAGAGCCTAATGTGGAGGAGATGTGTAGGCTGTGAGCTCCACCCCAATATTGTGGTGCTTGTGGTGCTATTTGTAAGTACAATTATCAGAGTGCTCATGATGTAGCTACACAGCCTACATTATCTAAAAACATGGTGGATTTCACTAATGATTTGCTTAATGATACATTCAGCATTGACACTCAAGTAAAATTCATCAAGTTCATTTAATACTTTTTATTAAATTATATTTTGAAATTTAAGAATAACTAAATTAGTAGAATTTTGATATGATGAAATTTCAGGGTCGAACTATTAATGAGATGTGCTCCATTCCTATAGACCCTTATTCATTCTCCATGATGAGTCCATAGGTATGCAACAAGTATTAAATATATTATTATTGCATTTGAATAATTGGATGCTATATATGAATGTTTATCTCATAACATGCTTTAGATTTCAAATAGTTTCCTGGTGGACATTCAACCTCCACACATCACAATTCATTTCCTTGAAAAAATTTCACTCAGGTAGCCTTTATTCATTAAGGGTGTTGTAAAATAATGTTAGCTAGTTTTCATAATTTTTTGTTTAAAAATCTAAAAAATTGATGAGAAACAAAAACATTGCATTTGTATTCCTTGATTGTGTCACATTATCTTCTCCTAATTCACTTTTTGTTCCTTTATTTCTTCAAAATCCCATCCCATTAATATTTAATAGTTCACCCTATTTTCCATGATCCCCTATGTTCCACCCTATGTTCCTTTATCCATTCTATGTTATAACATCTTTATCCATGTTTCATCTTTGATAACTCTTCTATATTATTGCTAGACACATGTCAAGTTCACACTTTGTGTACTATAGTCAAACCCTAGACACCTCCTAATTCACCCTATGTTGCATTATTCCCTACTAATCACATTCCATTAACCTCTAATTCTCCACCCTATATTTTGTTATCCCATCCTAGCCCATCCTATAAATTTATACTAGTCCATCTAATGTTCCATTAATCCCTTCTATTCCCATCCCATTACCCTCTCTTATTTCACCTTATGTTCCATTATCCCCTCTTGGTCTTGTCCCATTATCTTTCCCTAATTCACACTATGTTCCTTTATTCCCTCCTAATCCCATCCCATTAACCTCTAATAGTTTACACTATATTTTGTTATTGCATCTGTTGATCATAAAAGCTTGCGCCTCTCTGACAGTCTTATAGGAATTTCAGCAAGCAGGGGACAAATTGCATCTCACTGGATACCTCCAGGTTTTTTATAAAAAGATGACTCTTCTTTTAGGGTTTTGAGATAAGCAAGAAAGAGAAATGTAAATATAAAACATGAAAGGAAATATGCCAAAGCTTTTACAACATTTCAAACTCAAATTATTCCTATGATTGATATAAATGAAAGAAAATGCCACAACCCTTCATTGTTGGAAAGAGAACAAACAATAAAGGCTAACTTCAAGTACAATGCAATCTTTCAAATCTTTCCACAAGTAGTGTTCATTGAGGTCCGATCAAATATAAAAAATCCTTAGAGTAAAAGAACAATATTCAAAAATTATAAGAACCTTGTCTCCTCATACAACATAGCACAAAAAATAACAACTTCAAAGATAACAAAAAAGTCAAATGATATAGTCTGATTTTTCCCAAAATCACTATTCCATAGCATAAGCATAAAACATAGAATTCCACTATTTAAACTATCAGAATATAGCTTGCAGGACAAAGTGTTCCATTCAAAAATGATAATATAAAGAAAGAAAGCTTGAAAAAGGCCATACATGCATAGTCTCAAAAATCCTCCTTAATAGTTTTTGCTTTAATTAAAATTGAACTTTGAAACAAAGGTCGGATGCCAGTTCGAAAATAGTTTAAACCTTAATAGATATAATTTTCTAGAATAAAGTAGTTTGATAACTTGCTTCTGAAATATAATTCATAAAATTTAAGAAAATTTAAAAGGAAAATAATTCCTTTTTTTGGAGAAAACAATTTCCTCCTAGAAAAATCCTTTTTTGAAAAATCATCCTTAATTCTAGTGTCATCACCTTCGTTTTATAGCCACTGAAGAAAGAAAACACTGCCTCAAACTAGAAGTAATGACTGCTAGGTGTTGACAGTTGATAGCACATGATCTAATCATAGACTCTTGGTTAGGCTGTAAAAGATCTCTACATTAACTTCTAAACTACTACATTAATGTTCTCTAGAAATTTTAGCAAAGATAAAACCCAAATATGATAAGATCCTAGGAGCAATTTCCTAACAACATACACAATTGATTGATTACATTACTATGAGGTGTCATCTCAAAACTTCCATCCCAAAAATTGAGAGAAGAAAAGAAAAGCCAACCAGCTCAGACAAACTCCCTAATTAGATATCTTCGTAGGTAGTGTAGATAACCTGTGACAAGGAGATGACATGTTAGTAGGGCAAAAAATCCTGAGCTTGTAAATATAGCTCCCAGGGAAATGTATGACAAGCAAACACATGTCCCAAAACTCCTCCCAAAAGGAAAACAAAAGGGAAAAGTTGTGCAACCACCACATGGTGAGTTGCACACATTTTTGATATTTCATTTGAGCACGGGTGCACCTGAAATTGAAGAAATTTATGTGAACCCAAAAATAAAATGACTGAGGCAAAGAAACCTTTACACCATCCTAGCCCATCCCATTAATCTATTCTAGTCCATCCCATATTCCATTATCACATTCGACTCCCATCCCATTATACCCTCTATTATTTCACCATATGTTCCATTATCCCTTGTTGATCTTGTCTCTTTATGCCATCTATGCTATAACACCTCCATCCAAATTTTATCCTATACACCATTATAAGAAATAAATTTTCTTCCACTTAGTATTGACCAAAGTTGTCTTCTCCATTACTGTTGCACACCTCAACAACTAACTTCATGTGCTATAGTAAAACTGTAGACACATCTTAATTCATCATATGTTCCATTATCCCTTTGAAAGTTGCTAGTAATATAGTAATCCTCACTTCATTCATGTGAACTTCATTGTGGCATTATCACTATGTTGATAACATACCCTCATTAACATTAGTTCATCAACATATGCAATGTGAATCTCAATGAGCACTAAACTTTGGAATTTGCAAGATTTTGGGTTATCCTAATGGACTTCGTAATTTCACCATTATGTGATTTATAAGCACTATATTGTAGTATCAACTAAGGCCAGCCATTTACTCTTTCATTTATGATAGTTATAAAGGGACTACCTAAACTTCTTTATATTGATGTTAGATATGTTGTTTCACTTGTAGTTGATGACATTAGACAACCCTAGTGATGTTGGTGGCATGATGGACCATAGAGTTGCTGCAGCAATAGCCGGTTCTGATCCATTGAGAGAGGTATGCAACAAATTAGTTAATTGGACATTATATTTACTCTTTTATGGTCTATTATAGAAAGTTTTCATGATACTTTTATGAATTTTAATTTCTATCTTGATGGCTACTATAGGTGGTTTTTAGTCCATATCGTGGATGTGGTAATGCTGTAATTGTGCATGATGACTATATGTATGCAGTAAGTGATTATATTTTGTTATGTCATTCCACAATTCAATTTCTATGTATTAACATCTTTACTTTTTATTGTATTAGTTGAAGGTCTAGAGTCAAGAGAGGAGGACTAGTGAGAATGTTCGAAAGACGAGAACTAATAGTCACTCCATCCAACCTAATTTCAAAGGAAGCACATGATCTATTTCCTTCCCCTAGAGGGAAATGATTATGTATTAGGGTAATTTTTTGTATGCCTATGTGGCATTTTGGAACATATTTTTTTTGCTATTGATATATACGTGACATTTTATGTCCATATGGCTCCTTTGTACTAAGCCTGTATGACTTTTTTGGATATATTGTATATACTTTTATCAATATATAGCATTGTATAGCCTTACGACTTTTTGATTAAAGAAAATCTTATTTTTCTATTGACATTCTTGAATGATGTTATCATGTGTATCGTGTAAATTGTATGCTTGAATGTTGTAGGCATGCATTTTGTTTACATCTAATGCTTAATTAATTACTGTGATTTTCTTAATAAGCCCCATCTAAAGTGTATTGTGTAAATAAGCTCCATTCCTCATGGTCTGTGTCCTTTGGAGTGCTTCAATTACTTGTGCCTCATTTATTCACATATATCCTTCACTTATTCACATGCATACTTCACGTATATTGTGTGTATTCATGTGTATGCATCATGTATCCAATGCATAGTAGAAACAATCTTTTTGGGAAAATTTTGACAAACCAAAAGTATCAAAGTTTTTGAAAAAATAAGGAAAAAATCATATTTAAAAAATCGTAAAAAAATGTATAACAAGAGATAAAAAACTTTTTTTCTTGAAATTGAAAGGTATTTCCATAGCATATAGAGATATAGAGAGAAAATAAAATAAAGATTTTAACTATTGAATTGTAAAAAATAGATTTTTTTAATTTGTATTCAAATCATTGATTAGATTGCACTATACATATTTTGAATTCAAATCATTACTTCACATTGCATATCTAATAACTTGATGTTGATAGATGAAAAAATAATAATTACAATATAGTTTCTACAAAGTCAACCTAAGCAGTTATGCAATTACTTCACATTGCATAACTAATAACTAGGAGTAGCTACCAATTGAATTTTCTTATCATGGCATTCTATGTGACTAGATTTATTTGAGGTATTTTTTCAAATAGTTCACTGCCTTGTCTATGTTGCCACATTTTTTTATACATGTCTACTAAAGCATCTTGTCAAATAGTTCACTACCTTGTTGCTATGGATAAAAGCACTTAACAAGTGTTTTTGAACAAGCTATGGATGGTTGGAAAAAATATATCAAAATTATAATAGTAAGCAATAGCATAGACAAGGCAATGAATTGTTTGAAAAATACATCAAATAAATGTGGTGATGGAATGCCATGACAATCCATAGACAAGGTAGTGAACTATTTGAAAAGATGCCTCAAAGAAATATGGTCTCGAGGTGATGGAATGCCATGCAAATCAAATTATTTTTTATTTTCATGGAATTCTCTCACCATGAGACCTTAGTTTTTGAGGCATTTTTTCAAACAGTTCACTAGCTTTTCTATGCTACCACAGTTTTTGGTGTAGGAGCACCGTTGAATAGAAGTTGTCAATTCAAGGTTTTGAGGAGTAGGCTTTAGTTTTTGAGGTATTTTTTCTAAAATAAGGTCAATGAGACCATTTTATATTGTAATGTGTCATTTTAGTTGATAGCTAGGTGTTTATAAGGTCAAGTTTGCAAAAAGTGCAAAATATTGAAAAAAGATGTAAAGTTGCTAAAAAGCTGTAAAATTGCATTTCTAGGGAAGGAAAATGGTCATAGCATTTCAAAAAGAATTTTTAGGCATTAGGATAGTTTTTTTGGATGGAAAAAATCATAAATAAGGTGGAATCCATCAATTTAAGTTGGATTTTTGAAGATTTGGAAGATTGAAACATTAATAATACTCTATTTTTCTCCAATTTTTACATATTTTTTGAGTTTGCAGTGACTATATGACCCACAAAACTAAATAATGTTGTAAATATATTTTGAATTCATTTTAAGGTGTGAGTTGGCCACTTATTGTGTTTGATTCGAGCATTCACCAATGGATTCAGTGTAAGTTTGAGAAAATTCTTTGTGACTAGTTTTATACTCTCGTTTTAAGGGTTTGTAGCCTTTAAAATGTAAAATTAACCCATTCCAAATTTTGTGTCTCTTGTAACTTGTGGAATGGGATTGAAACATCAATAAAAATTTGAGGGAATTTTGAGAGAGTGTAGGGGAGGCCTAAAACTATGTTGGGCATGAATCCTTAGAGTGGGAAATTATGTTTTTGAAGTGGAAAAGAGAGGTTTTGATATGGTAATGAGCGAAATAGGTCAAGGAAGCATTATTTCTTATTGAATTGAGTATGTGCAGAGGTTTTTAGAATGGTTTGAGGTGGTGGCAAGTTTGATTGAGGTCAGGAAATATGATTTCCATTAAAACCCTTAAGTTTTGGCTATAAAAGAGGGTTTTGAGTTTAGGTATATTGGAGGGTGGATGTCTAAGAAAAAATTGTGGAATCTTTGGTTTGGTAACCTTTAGAGAGCTTCTAAATTGAATTTTGAGTGGAAGGGGAAGTTTAAGGTAGAGTCCCTTTGTAAAAGTGACCTAATTTGAGGCCTAGTTGGTGTTAAAAGTCTGATTTGAGAGAGTTGTATCAAAGTAACCTATTGAGTAGTTATGGTATGTAGTTGAGTACCTTGATGCATGTTTGAAACCCTAATGGTCTTGAATTGAAAGGAAAACACCAAAGAGATATACCCAATTGGCCAATTAGGCTAAATTTTCAAAGCAACTATACTCCAAACTATCTTCCCATCCAAAAAAACTATAGATAGTAATTTACTATACCAAAAAACCTCCAAATCCATAATCTTTAACCTGAGAACCACTCCTTTAAGCCCACTTTTACAAAACCCTCATTTTTAGCAAGTTTAGGGTGGGTTTATTGAAAATCCTATTCCCACAACTCATAACAACTTTCCAAAGCATCAAACATGCTTAAAAGAACCTGAACATGATTGAAAGTCCCTCACAAACTATTTCCCCAAAGGATTTCAACCATTTCCACTCTTAAACCACTCAATTTCACCAAAGCTCATCAAATTTCCAACTAGGGAATCACACCAAACCATTCAAATCACCTCCCTTTCTCTAGAAACCATGCACATATGTTCCCTACCCCTAATTATGCCATTCAACTAAGTTATAGTAGGATACAATGGGTGGAGTGGCTAAAAAGTCATTTTTATACTCAACTACTTGCTTTTGACCACTTTTTCCCCAAGCAAGAATTCACCACCATGGGAAAAGGCCTTTGAGATAGTGAAAACCAAGAGAGGTTGTTGTAGAGGGGCTCAATTTGATCCCATAGGCTGAGATATATAATTTCTTAAGCATCATGGTGTTTGAATACACACATGCTAAAGTTTGCAACCATTTTGCACTTTGGAATCTTAAGGGATTCTATAGGTTGAATGTAGCTTGAAGCGATTACACATGTTTCTGTGCAAAAGAAGACCATGCCTAGTGTAAACATACCCACCTAAATGCATCAAAATAGTTCATTTGGTCACATGAGTTGTAGAATGAAAGTTGTACCACTTTACAACTTTCAACTACTTGCATTCGACAACTTTTTCCCCAAGCGATAATTCGCTAGCATGGGAAAAGGCCTCCAAGATAGTGAAAATTGAAAGAGGTTATTGTAGAGGGACCCAATGCAATCCCATAAGCTTAGACAAGAAGTTTTTAAGCATCGTAGTGTTTGAATACGAGCATGTTGAAGTTTGCATCCATTTTGTACTTTGGACTCTTAAGGGATTCTACTGGTTGAATGTAGCTCAGAGCGATTCTATGTGTTTGGTGCAAAAGAGGACCATTTCTAACATAAATGTACCCAACCAGATGTGTTGGAATAGTTTGTTTTGTCACACAAGTTGCAGAATGAAATTTGCACCACTTTGCAACTTTCAACTAATTCCATTTGACAACTTTTTTCCCAAGTGAGAATTCACCACCATAGTAAAAGGCCTCCGAGATAGCAAAAACTGATAGAGGTTATTGTAGAGGGGCCCAATGTGATTCCATAGGGTTAGATAAGAATTTTCTAAGCATCACAGTGTTCGAATATGAGTATGCTAAATTTTGCAGCCATTTTGCACTTTGGACTCTTAAGAGATTTTGCTAGTTGAATGTAGCTCGAAGCGATTCCATGTGTTTTGATGTGAAAGATTACCATTCCTAGCTTAGAGTGATTCCATGTGTTTCGGAGGGATTTAAACGTACCCACCTAGACGTGTCAAAATAGTCCATTTGGTCACATGAGTTGTAGACTGAAAGTTGCACCATTTTGTAACTTTCAACTACTTGCATTTGACAAATTTTTCCCCAAGCGATAATTTTCCACCATGGGAAAAGGCCTTCAAGATAGTGAATACTAAGAAAGGTTATTGTAGAAGGGCCCAATGTGATCCCATAGGCTTATACGACAAGTTTCTAAGCATCACAATATCTGAATACGAGCATGTTGAAGTTTGTAACCATTTTGCAGTTTGGACTCTTAAGGGATTCTACCAATTCAATGTGAAAGAGGACCATGCCTAAACATAAATAAAAAAATTCCAACTAATTTCCCCGTGAAATACAACAAGATGACTCTTGAACTTCCACCATTTGACAATAAGTAGTAATTTTGACAACTTTTACACAATTTTGCAACTTAGAACTTCCAACCACCTAAAGACCTATAAAAGGAATCCTTACATCATAAAATGGTCTAAATGACCTTATTGTTTAAACAAAAAGACTCAAATACCCCTAAACAACCAAAAGACCTCAATTGTCAATATTTGCATAAAATGCTCTTGGTGCCCCTACACTAGTTAGTGCTTAGGGTGTCTTAATATTTTTGGTCATGAATAAGGTCCTTTGTGATGCAATGAAAGGGAGATACACAACCATACAAACTCAAATTCAATTGAATAAATAAAACTTCCAACATTTAAACCCTAATAAGGGTGACTCTTCTCGACTTCACTGTTCAGTCTTGTAGGTGTGCAACCTAGGTTTTCCTCTCACAACTTTCAAGAGACCACTCAAAACCACAAAAAAATACCATTTTAGGAACCCATTAGGGCACTTTTAAACATATGACAGAATCACCTATACTTACTTTGGAACCATACCATCAGACTAACCTTGAACACTCTAAAAGGGGCTACAATTAGCCCACTTTAACAAAAAAAATATCCTTCAATCTTGCTTCCCACTCAAAATACCATTGTATAGTCCTCAAACTTCGTTCAAAACCACAAATTCTTCAACCACTAAGTCAAAAGTTGCTTTCTAAGACCCTCTTTCATGAAACCCTCATTTTTCACCAAATAAGTAGGTGTTTATTAAAAAACCCATCTCTAGACCTCATTCAACATCAAAATCTTTTCAAACACTCTTATTTCACCCTGCACAAACTTAATCCACCTTAAAATTATGTTTCCACCAAAGTTATCACACATTTCCATCTTCAAACCTCTCAATTTCACCCATTTTAACTCTTTGTTCAACTAGGGCTTCAAGCCCAACCATCCAAATGACCTACCTTAACTTTGTAGACCTTCTATCACATTAAACTCCACTTGATAACACTAAAACAACTAGGTTCTAACCTTCTTCCAAACTATTGCTTTAATCTTCTACTTCAATCTATGCCTCCTAGGCCTAAATTCATGCTTTTTCCACCTATTGTATTCTACTATAACTCAGTGGAATGGCATAATTAGGTGTAGGGGGCATGTGTGCATGATTTTAGGAGTAGGGGTGGCCATTTGGGGGTTTGGGAATGATGCCTAGTTGTCAAGAATGTGTGTTTTGAGTGAAATTTGGAGGTTAAGAGTAGGTAGTGATGGAAAACAGTTGGGGAAGCACTTTGTAAGAGTTAATTAAGCAAGGGAAGACATATTTGAAGGTGTTGGGGGCATTGAAATAGTGAGGAAAGGACTAGAGGTGAGGTTTTCAATAAATCCCCCTTGAAACTTGTCAAAAGTGAGGGTTTTGAGTTTTGGGGTGTTGGTGAGTGTTTCATTGGAAGATGATTATTGATTTAGTGCTTATGTACCCTGGTCATGACTGTCCAATGGTGTTTTGATTCTAGAAGGAAGATTAAAGGATAGTTGGTTTTTGAGAGTTTTCCACCCTACTCTACATCACTTTGGCATGTTTATCAACATAAAACTATGATATTTTCTGAATTTCAATATGTAATGATAATGCAATATGAAATATGTAGTGTGAGACAATGAGATTTGTGTATTTAAAATTTGAAGTTAAAATGTTAAACTTTATCATTGTTCTTGTCTTCAAAGTTGTTTAAACTCTATAATTTAACCACAATATAACTAAGCAATACATGATACAAGGGTATGTGTAGGATCATGATGGGCCAAAAAGTGGCGATATGATGGGTATGTGTAGGATATTACCCAAAATTGATGAAATAAAAAGGGGTTTTAAAGGAGATTATCAGCTTTCCACCAATATAAATTATGCTTTATTTTAAATTTAATAAATAATTAATATATATTTTCTATTTGAATTATGACTAAAGTCTTGATTGATAGGATGATTGAAAAACATCTATAACTTTCAAATGGTATCACATGTTTTGAATCTGAAACATGCATCACATTATATGCTTCACATACTATAGGATTTAATAAAATTGAATTTCATGAAGTTTTGACCAAGTTAACGTGATCAAACATACGAGTTCTTATATTTTTTAAAAGTTGTAATAAAAAATTTATAATTAATATTTAGTTGGAAAAAAATTACAAAAAATATGCATCACATCAGGACACGAGTCATCTACTTATATGTAAAATCTTATTAAAAAATATTATCATTTTATTGTGGTTAGGGTGGTTAGACAGACACCTGCTTATTTTTTCCCTGAAATTTAAGTACTACTACATTGCAATTTCAACTTTTCACCAAATATATATTTTTTTAAATAAACCTAGTAGTTTAGAAACTACATTGAATTTGCTATACATTCTATTATTACATATTTTTGAAATAATATAGATAAATTATTCAAATTTTTACATCAAGTTTCCTAACTCTGATGTTTTTGAAATTTTCACCACTTGAGGTCCTCTATTTTCCATGATGATCCTGCACATACCCATAATTTAACCATTATTCATTATTTTTTATTGTCAACTATATAATATAACCATTATTTTTTATGTTATTGTACACTGATATTTAACCATTTCTCAAGATTAAATTTTTGAACAATTTAAACATGCACATGACAAACAAATTATTTTTCTTCTCAACTTCTATATATCAAATTATCCAATAATCAAGTGTATGTCCATATAAAAAAATGGCATCAACACCAACCCAAACAAAGTTTTACAAAATGTGGCATATGCCATCTAAATATCTATTAAAAATGTATATGACAAAATTCCTATCTCATCCTAAACTACTGGTGGATCATCAAAATGGAGCCTCTTTGAAGCACTCTTTGGCTTTGAAGGTAACTAAACAAGAAAAATTCAAACCAAAATTAAGATTAGTTATATTATATAATTTAAAATCGAATAATTAACATCAAAATGAATATACATTGAATTATAATTTAACTCCAAAATTGAAATTTGGATTACCTCATATATATGTTTCTTCAAACCGTCATGAGTCCTAGAATACGCCCCTCTCGAAGAACCAATCATACCAAATTTTGCAATTTAAATCTATATATGTGAACAAAAACATTAAATTGATACAAGTTAGCATACAATTTTCAATAACAAGAACATATTTACCAAACACAAAATAAAATAAACACATACCTCTTTAGGCATCTCTTTTTCTTTATTTCGTTCAGGTGTTTCGACACGTCCTCCCTGAGGTGTTTCAACACCTACTCCTTCAAGTGTTCCAATACTTGGTCCTTTAAGAGGAAAATAAGATAAACATATAAGTTAATATATAATTTCCTTAATGACAATTCAAATGACAAGCAAGTATATAATACATGAATTCAAGCCTAAAAGGCATGGATTAAAGTAGCAGATTGAAGAATTTGTTTTGAAGAAGGCTAGAACCAATTGGTTTTAGTGAAATCTACTGGGGTTTGATGTGTTTGAAGGTTTTCAAGGACTAGGGAGGTCATGTGTATGTTTGGGCATGAAGCCCTAGTTGAGGGAAGTGCATTTTTAATGGAAAATTGAGGTTTTAGAGACTAAAAGTGGGTGAAATTTGGGGTCAACATAATATTAAGGATTATTAAGCATGTGCAGGCTTAAAAAAGGGTGTTTGAAGTGGTGATAAGGTCATAGGAGGCTTAAAGATGGGTTTTTCAATGTATTCTCCAAAATCCCACTATACCATAGGGGCAACTAGGCCAATTAGGCCTCTTTTCCAAAGAGACACCTTCCCAAACACCTGTAATCAAGTCAAACACCATGGAAAGTCATTAAATAGGCTACCAAACTTAAGATTTCACAATTTTCATAGCTCCAACCACTCACCAAGCTACCAATCCACAAAACCCTCACTCTCAAGCCACCAAACATAGGTTTTCCAAGGAGCCTTATTGAAAATTAGGCTTCCCACAATTGACTCTCACATCCAACACCCCAAACATACCAGATGATGTTTTTACATGCTTAAAAGACTCTCACAAATGACTTCCCCAAAGGATTTCATCCATTCACACTCTAAAACCACTCAAATTCACTCCAAATCACACATTTTCACACACAAGGCTACATGCTATGACTCCAAAATGATCTCCCCTACTCTGAGAATCATCTTCTAACATATTCTAAACCTAATGGACTCATTCTAGCAAGCTTCAGTATATAAAAACCTAAAATTTAGACTTCCAAATCTGCCTACAGTAAAATCCACCCTAAGAGCTCAAAACAAGATGGATTTCAATGAAACAAAAATTAAAAAAATGGCTAACACATTCCTATACCCAAATTAAAACACTTTTATTCAATTCCATTCAATACAGGATCATGCAATTGATTGCTACAACACTAAAAAGAGAAAAAAAACTCAGATTTACAAAGAAAGCAATGCTTTATTGATCAATGCTTGTACAAAATATTCCACTCTTCTCCACACACTCCTTCATTTGAGATTCACATACATATATTCAACTCCCTTAATCAATAATTGATTAAAACCAAATGCCACAAGTTCCCTTTGGCCTTCCCTAACCATTTAGCTTCCCCACTATGCATTTCTTGCACTTCAAAATTTGAAAAATGACACTTTGCACTAATTTAGTAAATTTGCAACTAAAACCTTCAAACTTACTAATAACCAATAAAATATAATTATTACATCAAGAAATGGTCTATATGACCTTATCCAAGAAAAAACAATATTTCATCACCCTAGTGACAACCATTGAAGCTTGGTGCCCCTACACCAAATAGAGAGCAGCATATAACCATCATTTTGCATATGTACATTAATGCCATTTTTCAAACCCTTATACAATCAAACTTAAAAGCTTGAAATAAAGAAATGATCAATTATATGAATTTACAAATTCAATGTGCATACTTACCAATCAATCCAAGGAACCATCCAGGTTTGCTCTACTCTTTATTGTGTCAAGTATTGCCTTGTGGTTAGACTCACGCACTTTCCACAAGTTCTTGTTCATAGGTATTCCCTTATATTTGATAAAATGAAATTTGGTGCTGACAACAAGGTTAGAGTAGTGAAGAATCTTCTGATGCATGTTGAATTCCTCAAATAAACAAACTACAACATTCTGAATAGGGTACCTTCTAAGCTATGTTCTAGTAATAACCACTCAGCCTGTAGGATATTCTATGTTTTCTCCATCTAGAATTGGGGCCTCTAATTTATTTTTGGCATCAATAAAACAACACAAGTAATAATTTGTACCCTCTTTATTGTCTTCATCTACAATCACCACATATACATGCCCTACATTGGGGTATGTGAAGGATCATTATAGGACAAAAAGTGGTGATATGATTGGTATGTGTAGGGTATGTGGCTAATGAATATTTTACCTAAAATTGATGAAATTAAAAGTATTTTTAAAGGAGATTCTCAACTTTCCACCAATATAAATCATTCTTTACTTTGAATTTAATAAATAATTAATATTCATTTTCTATTTAAATTACTACTAAAGTCTGAATTGATAGGCTGATTGAGAAACATCTATAGCTTTCAAATGGTATCACATTTTTTGAATTCAAAACATGTGTCACATTTTTTGAATTCAAAACATGTGTCACATTTTTTGAATTCAAAACATGTGTCACATTTTTTGAATTCAAAACATGTGTCACATTTTATGCTTCACATACTATAAAATTTTAAAAAAATTGAATTTCATGAAGTTTTGACCAAGTTAAGGTGGTCATACATAGAAGTTTTTATATTTTTAATACGTTTTAATAAAAAAATCATAATTAATTATTTACTCGGAAAAATTTTTCAAAAAAATATGCATCATATCGAGACATGAGTCCTCTACTTATATTTAAAATATTATAAAAAAATATTATCATTTTATTGTGGTTAGGGTGGTTAGACAGACACCTACTTATTTTTATCCCTAAAATTTAAATACTACTCCACTGAAATTTCAAATTTTCACCAAATAGATTTAAAAAAAAACAAAACCTAGTAGTTTAGAAACTACATTGAATTTGCTATAGATTCTATTATTACATATTTTTGAAATAATATAGATAACTTATTCAAATTTTTACGTCAAGTTGCCTAACTCTATTTTTTTTGAATTTCATCACCACTTAAGGGCCTATTTTTTCCATGATGATCCTGCACATACCCATTGATATTTTCATCTCGTTAGATGTATTTAATGAAAAAAAAAAAAACTTGTAAGATATATTACCTAGTTCTACAAGGTCTGATACATGATCAAAGTCAACGAATGATTGCATCTCCATGATTTGTAGAGCTATTAGGAGCTGATATGTGTCAAGTGGGGTTAGACTTCTTATAGACCATTTTTCAACCCACTCAATTGAGTTTCATCCATTCCATGCTTGAAGTGTACATTTACAACAAAAACATTCCATCTTTCGCATATGGATAGTCCATGTACCTACATTGAAGCTTCTAAAAGAGTGTAGCTCGCTTGATCCTGCTAGTGTACAACAATCCTCATATTTTGCAATGTTAGTATCATCTACTAAATGTAAAAATATACAAACTAAAGAATTACCTTGACTACCTGGACCCATTGCATGATTGCACCACTCAGCAATTGATCTTGCATCTGTCAACTTTGTATTGTCTTTGTACTTTAACTCTTCTCATTCTAGGGCTCTTTTGATACATGCACCTACTCCATCATGCTCCCCCTTTCCATGCTTGACCTCTGAGAAGTTCCACATATATTGAACACCATTGATCCTATGCATCTTTCTCAACTAGTAAAACATTCCAGCATTCTTGAATTGTGATGTACATTTATCTAACCATATCCTTTGTTGACTGAATGATATGCCCCTGCTATCTAGATCAACATAGCTCATCTGAAAGTAGCCTTACAAAAAATTGGTAGAATGTGTGTGATCATCACTGATGTAAAAGTGATAGTCCCTCAATACTTTCCTGTTATCCTCTGTAAAATCATTTGCATCAATGAATGCTATATGCAAAAATATAGCAACCTACATGGAGTTGTAGTACTATGATTGCACCTTATTTTCTGGCTGTAGTGTGTAGTTCCCCATGAAGTTGATAACTAAAATGATACTATGAAGTGGAAACATGCCCTTACATAACTTGAACTATGAGTCCAACCATTGAGCTCTATGTGTATTCCTTGCATACTCATACACCACCTGATCACAAAAAAATCCCATAAACTGATTTACTGGAATCTTATCATTGACCTATTCACACTTCTTTGCTTCTTTCCCATCTTTTAGACTGTAGACCACTATCTTTTATTTTCCAAATTCAATAATTTTGTCTCCAATTTTGTATGTACTAGCCATGTGTTGGAAAATTGGAAAATGTTGCATGCCACCACAATGATCACATGTGCCATCCAAACATGACTTTTAGTAAAAAATTTGGCCATCCTCTCTTTCACATAAAATGGAACATAAGAATTCCCTTGAGAATTTAGTGGAGGCCTTATCTTACATTCTTGCAATACATTGTATTTATGCATATCTACACATATGTGTTGATAAAAATCATAATGGTTAGAAAACTCAATATGTACTCTACAGCAACAAGTAGTGTGTGCGTGATTTATTTTGACATAAAAAGGCTTTAGCATTTCAAAATAACTTTGACATATTTTATTTTCAGGAAAATTTTGACAAAATCAACAAAAAAATGGGTTTGAGTGGTATCCAAATAATGCTTTGGATGTCGCTTATGGATTTTACTACCAACTATCCATCTTACAACATCTCTTTGACTAGGAGAGGTCCTTGTGTTATCCTTCCAATAATCTCCTATTAAAAATCTCAAGCCTTGAGTAATTCTTTTATCTTTCTGTAGCACTCTACTTGAGAATGGCCATAAGTAATTGCTATTTGGATCCTCCAATATTTCATGCCTTCCTTTGGCTCTCATTAGAGATGATCTACTTATTTTCAAAGAATTACTTGTCTTTGTAAGGTTCACCTTGTTCCTTGTTTGATTACTTAACAATGTTGTTGTCATCACATGTCTTGTGGCACAACTATCCTTCGTGCATGAGGTAGAACAAATGGTCTTGTATGCACTCATCAAGTTTTTTACAATGGAATTTTCACTTGAGTCATTTAAAACTCTTAACCCAAGAGCCTTTTAAAACTCTCAGCCCAAGAGCCTTCATGGTGGGCCTAAATTTGAGTTTCCTCAACATTTCAATAAATAGTTGGCATCTTCCACCCTCACTTAGCTTCTCAAAAAATAAACTCCATATCCTTTGTGTAGATCTTTGACATGTGAATTTTTACATCTTATCAGGCATCCATTTCAAAACATTGGAATCAATATAAACAAAAAATCTATGCTTTCTATGAAAAAATCTAGGAGTTCTCAAATGTAAATTTGTGTCAATGTTAGGAATGTCAAAAACATTGGGGATAGATCCCATACCTTCAATCAGAGGTGTAATTGATGAGATACCTTGAGATTGACATGTAAACAATGTTGTACCTCCAACTTCAGATGTTGTTTGTGGAGTGACTTTAAATAGATGCATGTTTGCTGATGTACTTTTGAAACACAATGTTGTTGATGATGTGATTTCCAATGTACTTGGAAGACCACATGTTGTTCCTAGTGTGTCTTGAACTAGAGATGTGCATTGAACTTCACCTATGGTTGATGATGTGCCTCCAACTTGGGGATCCATTTGTTTCCTTCCATGAACTTTTTTCATCCATTCCCTTTGTTTTTCTAGTTGTACATCTATCTTAGATTGCATGGGAATTTCTGGCTATATGGGCTACAATTCATTTGCTTCATGAGCTGCAATTTTTTATTCTCTTATCCTTGCATTTTTACTGCACGTTCTTCTAGTGTTAGAGGCTTTGGTTGTTTCCTTGGTATGACATTAAATGCTACATGTTCACAGTCACACATAGAATAAAATTAAGTAATGCATGTATGAAATATATTAATAATGTTGATTACATTGCATTTAATGAAAGAAGGAAGCAAGTTGTTTGGAATTATCAAATAGGTCTATATGCTACAACATTTTTCACACATACATCTACCTCCATACCACAAGGAAATTACTTATAATGATTTTTTTCAAACATATCATACCACTGATTACATTGCATTTTATGGTTATTTGGTACATTTTGGGCAACAAATGTATAGTTACAAATCATGTAAAAAAGTTATCAATTTAGAAAAAAATTGTCAAGGAGGGTAAAATGGTATTTTTCTTTTTTGGAGTCATGTTCTTAGGTTTAATAAGGTCTAATTATACCACTTATAATGTTTTGGTGTAGTGAGAGTGAGCTAGGGGTCAATTGTGTCAAAATTACAAAAAATGCAAAAAATGTTGAAGAGTTGTCAATGGAAAATGTAAAAGTTGTAAAGAGGGAAACCCAACGGTCATTTGGGTTTGAAAAGTAGTTGTAACTATTGAATGTGGTTAGAGTGAATTCCACTAGCCATTTTGGATGTGTACTACTATAAGCAATGCAAATATAATTCATAACTAAATTTGTGTTAAGTACATTTGTGCTAAGTAAATGTCATGTTTTTCATTGTTTTGTTCTTCAAACTCATAAAATTGAACTTTTTAATGCAACTCCCATCTAATTCAATTTTGAATTCTATGTGCAATTGTTATGATTAATAAAATAATTAAAGGAATTTAGTTTATATTCTAAAAAACAAACAAATATACTAAATATAAACATTTCAATATTAACAAAATGAATATATTACCCGAGATAATGTAAAATGATGTAGAAACTTCACAATTTCTTCTTCTACATTGTCTAGCATGTAGATTGGTGGTAAAAAGGTGATGGATCAAGCATAGATTCATACATGGAGTCAATTGCAGTAAAAAAGGCATTTTTTAATTGGATAAAGCGTTGAACTAGACAAATACAAAAGAATGTTGACCTAAATCATAGGGTCAATCCTTATTTTACCATTACAAGGTAAAGTACATTTGGTGCTCACCAAATTTGGAGAGTGCATGCCAAATTTAGAGAATGCCAATTTTGGCACATGCCAAATTTTGTGCTCGCTAAATTTGGTGAGCACCAAATGTGTTGTTTTGAAAACTTCACCTTCCATAGAGACAAAGGGAGTGAAACTTGAGATAGAGAGAGACGTGATAGGAATGAGGGAGATTAGTCTAGGTAGTGTGGTAGCGACTAAGATCTGAGAGTGATAGAGGCTTGATAGGGATAGAGAGTTATCTACTTACAGTGGGGGGGATACCTGAAAATAGGAGAAGGGTAAGGAGAGATGAAACCTAAGAGATACAAAAAGATCAAAAGGGGAGAGAGAGAGTGTGTGGGAGAGGGGGTTGGGGTGAAATATATTTGTCTACGTAGGGTGTGAAGTAAATGATACTTGAAAGAGAGGGAGTGTAAGAGAGGGAATTGGAGTGACACAAATTAGTCTAGGTAGGATGGGAGGGAGTGTAACCCAAGAGAGAGATAATTGAGAGGGAGAGATTTATTCATTTATGGTGGGGGGAAAGACTTGAGGGAGGGAATGGGAGAGAGAGGGAGTGGGAGATAGAGGAATGGGAGACCTAAACTGTCAACCCTAAACCCTTAAAACCAAACCCTTAAACCCTCTACCCTCTACCTTTAAACATAATACCCTCTACCCTCAACCCTTAAACCCTTTTAAACCCAACTACACTCTCTACCATAATCCTTCAACCCTCTACCCTCAACCCTTTAACCCTTTAAAACCCAACTAAACTCTCTACCATTATCCCTCAACCCTCAACCCTTAATCCCTCAAGTCTTAAACCCTAAACCCTTAAGCCCTTAAATCCTAAACCCTTAAGCCCTTAAACCCTAAAACCTAAACCCTTAAACCCTCTACCCTCTACCCTCTACCCTTAAAACATAAACCTTGAACCCTAAACCCTTAAACCCTTAAACCCTAAACCCTAGAACCCTAAACCCTCTACCCTCTACCCTCAAAACCCCCCCTCTCTCTCAACCCTACACCTTCTACCCTTAAGCCATAAATCGTAATACCCAAACTCTAAAACCTCTACCCTTAACCCTTAATCCCTAAACCCTAAACCCTTAAACCTATACCCTATACCCTCAACCCTCAACCCTTAAACCATGAAAACCTAAACCATCAACCTTGAACCCTCCACCCTTAACCAAATTAAACCCTAAACCCTCAACCCTAAAAACCTAAACCCTAAACCATAAACCTTAAATCCTCTAGCCTCTACCCTCAACCCTTAACCCTTAAACCCTAAAAGCCTCAACCCGCTACCCTTAAACCATAAATTTTAATCCCTAAACCCTAAACCCTCTACCCTTAACCCTTAATCCATAAACCCTAAACCCTAAAACCTCTACCCTCTACCCTCAACCCTCAACCCTTAAACCCTAAACCCTAAACCCTCTACCCTCTACCCTCAAGTCTCAACCCTCAACCCTCAACCCTCAACCCTCAAACCTTAAATTGTAAACCTTGTACCCTATACCCTATACCCTTAACCCTTAAACCCTCTATCATTTACCCTAGACCCTTAAAACATCTACCCTTAAACCATAAACCCTATACCCTTAACCATTAAACCCTAAACCCTAAACCCTTAAACCCTCTACCCTCCATCATTAACCCTCTACCCTCTACCCACAACCACCCCCTCTCTCTCTCAACCCTACACCATCTACCCTTAAACCATAAACCATAATCCCTAAACCCTAAATCCTCTACTTGAGAGAGAGATGGAGTGGTAGTGCGAGGGAGATGGAGACAAAGAGAGATAGATGGAGTGAGAGAGGGAGATGGGGTAGGAGGGGCACTCTTGAAAAATACAGAGAGGGAGACGGGGTAGGATGGAGATACTTGAGAGAGAGAGAGGGAGAGGGGGTGGGAGGGAGATACCAAAGAGAGAGGGAGAGAGATAGAGTCAAAGAGAGATAGAGGGAGTGAGAGAGAGAGGGAGTAGGAGAGAGAGAGGGAGAGAGATAGAGAGAGAGAGAGGGAGAGGGTGTGGGAGGGAGAAAACTAAGAGAGAGAGAGAGGGAGAGAGGGTGGGAGGGAGACACCTGAGAGAGAAGGAGATGGAGAAAAACTAGGAGACAAGGGGTGGGAGGGAGATACCTAAGAGAGTAGGAGAGAGGAGGAGATAGGAGGGATGGGAAAAGTCACAAGGATTGAGGAGAGACTTAAGAGGAGGAGAGGGAGGAAGAGTGGTTAATTCTAGGAAGGAGAGGAGGGACATAGGATGGGAAGATATGGAGGAGTTGGAGAGAGGATGCTAAAGAGAGAGAGGGAGGGGGAGACATCTAGAGAGAGTGGAGGGAAGTGGGAGGAGACAATTCTTTGAGAGAGAGGGAGAGGAGAGTGTGTGGGAGAGAGATAGAGGGAGTTAGTGAGAGATAAAAATAGATACTTGATAGAGGGAGAGGGGGTAGGAGGGAGAGATTTGAGAGAGAGAGAGGGAGGGAGAGTGGATGAAAGGGAAAGGAAGAGAGAGAGTGGGAGAGAAATAGAGGGTGTGAGAGGGAGAGGGACATGAGAGAGAGAGGAAGAGGTGGTGGAAGGGAGATACTTGAGATAGAGGGAGAGGGAGAGGGAGAGAGATATAGGGAGTAAGAGGGGGATACTTGATAAAGAGAGAGAGGGAGAGGGCAGTACAGACACATGAGAGAGTGGGAGGAGAGGGGCGGAGGGAGAGACACAAGAGAGAGAGGAGGATAGAGTGGGGGGGAGTGGTGAGAGAGAGAGAGAGAGAGAGAGAGAGAGAGAGAGAGAGGTGGGGGGTAGGAGGGAGAGACTTGAGTGAGAGAGAGGGAGAGGGAGACTCCTAAGAGAGGAGAGGGAGACAAAGTGTTAGAGAGAGGGTGGGTGAGAGAGGCCTAAGAGAGTAGGAGAGAGAGGGAGTGAGAGATAGAGGGATGAGAAATAAAATGAGTGAAAGAGAGAGACTTGAGAGGGGGAGAGGGGGTAGGAGGGATATTGGGATTGGAGAGAGATTGAGGGATTGAGAGAGAGATATAGAGAGAGAGGGGGTGGGAGGAGATACCTAAGAGAGATGTAGAGAGAGAGAGAGAGTGGGGGGTTGGGAGGGAGAGAGAGAGGGTGTGGGAGAGAGATAGAGGGAGTGAGTGAGAGAGCCAAAGAGAGACCT